>JAYLWH010000023.1:32500-35891 GCA_037355735.1 Pseudo-nitzschia delicatissima | reverse complement strand
CAAAAGGGTAAAAGCTGACTTGATTTTGATTTTCAGTACGAATACAAACCGAGAAATCGTGGCCTATCGATCCTTTCAGTTTTTAGAATTTGAAGTGAGAGGTGTCAGAAAAGTTACCACAGGGATAACTGGCTTGTGGCAGCCAAGCGTTCATAGCGACGTTGCTTTTTGATTCTTCGATGTCGGCTCTTCCTATCATTGTCTCGCAGAAGTGACCAAGTGTAGGATTGTTCACCCACTAACAGGGAACGTGAGCTGGGTTTAGACCGTCGTGAGACAGGTTAGTTTTACCCTACTGATGAGTTGGTTGTCGCGACAGTAATCCAACTTAGTACGAGAGGAACCGTTGGTTCGGATATTTGGTAATGGGGTTGGCTGAACAGCCAGTGCCCCGAAGCTATCATCCGTAGGATTATGACTGAACGCCTCTAAGTCAGAATCCATGCTGGCAGCGACGATATTCACCTTGACCGGTGTTTTTGTACCGATAGCCTTTTGGTCAACACGCTACTTCACCACACTACCGAATGTTGGTCGAGTTAAATCCTCTGTAGACGACTTGAATGGAACGGGGTACTGTAAGCATGAGAGTAGCCTTTGTGCTACGATCTGCTGAGGTTCAGCCTCTGTTCCGGGATTTGTGCGATGTCTATGTTTGTATAGAAGTCTTCGGACCTGTATGAGCATCGATGTTGTCAATCCTCCCCCCCTCTAATAACAAAGTCGAGTCTCGTCTAAAAATATATAACCAAGCGCCTAGCGCAAAATCCCCCCTATTCGATATCGTCGTTACTATTACTATTACTAGTACCGACGGTGTCGAGTAATCACCCTTTTAGCTTGAAAAGCTGCTTCGGCGGCTTGCTAGCTTCTCCCCTCTAATTAACCCGATCCGTTTTGGATCGGGTTACTTGCGTCTGTATTTGAATATCCGGGTGCTATATGCAAAATGCAACATGTAACAATCAACCGTAAGAGTAGAAGTGAGGACAGTGGTGGTAATATCGGAAGTGGGGTGTTCCGATGTGATGTGATTTTTTCGATTGCGCTGGTTTTTCGAATGCGCTGATTTTCTTTATTCGAGTGAGTCGAGTGAGTCGGCTGATCTGCTGATTTTTCGAATGCGCTGATTTTTTCGGTTCGAAAGTGTGAGTTCGCTGATGTGCTGATGTGCTGATGTGCTGATGTGCTGATCCGCTGATTTTTTCGATTGCGTTGATTTTTCGAATGCGCTGATTTTGTTTTAGTCGAGTGAGTCGAGAATATCGACTGAGTCGCTGATCCGCTGATTTTTCGAATGCGCCGATTTTTTCGGTTCGAAAGTGTGAGTTCGCTGATGTGCTGATGTGCTGATGTGCTGATGTGCTGATGTGCTGATCCGCTGATTTTTTCGATTGCGTTGATTTTTCGAATGCGCTGATTTTTTCGATTCGAGTGAGTCGGCTGATCCGCTGATCTGCTGATTTTTCGAATGCGCCGATTTTTTCGGTTCGAAAGTGTGAGTTCGCTGATGTGCTGATTTTTTCGATTGCGCTGATTTTTCGTTTGCGCTGATTTTATTTTAGTCGAGCGAGTCGTCTGATCCGCTGATCGGCTGATTTTTCGAATGCGCTGATTTTTTCGGTTCGACTGAGCTCGCTGATGTGCTGATCGGCTGATTTTTTCGATTGCGTTGATTTTTCGTTTGCGCTGATTTTGTTTTAGTCGAGTGAGTCGAGAATATCGACTGAGTCGCTGATCCGCTGATTTTTCGAATGCGCTGATTTTTTCGATTCGAGTGAGCTCGCTGATATGCTGATCGGCTGATTTTTTCGATTGCGTTGATTTTTCGTTTGCGCTGATTTTGTTTTAGTCGAGTGAGTCGAGAATATCGACTGAGTCGCTGATCCGCTGATTTTTCGAATGCGCTGATTTTTTCGTTTCGTGTGAGTTCGCTGATGTGCTGATCGGCTGATTTTTTCGATTGCGCTGATATTTCGATTGCGGTGATTTTGTTTTAGTCGAGTGAGTCGATAATATCGACTGATCCGCTGATCCGCTGATTTTTCGAATGCGCTGATTTTTTCGTTTCGTGTGAGTTCGCTGATCTGCTGATCCGCTTAATTTTCGATTGCTGTGATTTTGTTTTAGTCGAGTGAGTCGGATATGTCGGCTGATCCGCTGATCCGCTGATCCGCTGATTTTTCGAATGCGCTGATTTTTTCGTTTCGACTGAGTTCGCTGATGTGCTGATCCGCGGATTTTTTCGATTGCACTGATTTTTTCGATTCGAGTGAATCCGCTGAAATTTCTATTCGAGTGAGTCCGCTGACTTTTTCGATTCGAGTTTCGTTGCTATTACCCTTACGATCACCCTAAGTCAAACCCTCGATTCGAGTTTCGTTACGATTACCCTAGCTCAAACCCAAACCCTATCAGTAGTCTTCCGATCTACAGTCAGAAAGTAAGCCGGAAATGAAATCTGAAATGTGAAATGAGGGCAGGTTTGTTGCACCTCAGTGGGCTACGATTCTGAGAGGGTAGAAGACTGTCTCGTAATCGAGCGGCTTTTCCGAATCGATTTTTAGTAATTGCTCTTAGATATGGATACCACTCGATAGCGTAGAGACTAATAGTCAATCTGAAAGATAAGACGTTTCCAGAGGTCATATATTGATTGAGAAATCGCCATTTTGGTGTACAGAGTGATGTCCTTTTTCATAGAAAAATATCACGCGCGGGGGTTGCAAGGTGCTGAAATTTTAGACTAATTCAGTTCTTAATATACAGTACTGTACTTACACGTATTACACGTACGTGTAGCTTGCGCGCGCTTACTTTTTTTCTTCTTCTGAGGCCCTTTTCAGAATAGCGTTTTTTTTTCTCTTCTCCGGACGGCTTTTCTGATTCGACTTCCTATGGCTGCTCTTAGATATGGGTATTATGCGATAGCCAATATATCGATAGCCATCCAAAAAGAAAGACGTGTCTAAGAACCTAGTTTTGACGGAGCTATGGCTATGAATGCGGTGTTGCTTTTTTTGCGCTTGTCCATTCTTCATGATTCCTGGGGTCTGGTGCTAGAATAGCGATATCTCCGTCAATTTTTAATTTTTTTCTCTGATTTTGCTTTCAGACTGGCATCCTATAGCTACGGTGAGAGGCTGAATATCAATCGTCTCTAGAGTAGCTGTTGTATACCCGGCGAATGAGGTGTTGATTTTTTGGGCTTGTCCATTCTTCATGATTCCTGGGGTCTGGTGCTAGAATAGCGATAGCTCCGTCAATTTCTAATCTTTTTCTCTGATTTTGCTTTCAGACTGGCATCCTATAGCTACGGTGAGAGGCTGAATATCAATCGTCTCTAGAGTAGCTGTGGTTTACCCGGAGAATGCGGTGTTGATTTTTTGCG
>JAYLWH010000023.1:7500-17500 GCA_037355735.1 Pseudo-nitzschia delicatissima | reverse complement strand
ATTAAGCGGAGGAAAAGAAACTAACTAGGATTCCCTCAGTAACGGCGAGTGAAGCGGGACTAGCTCAGGATGTGAATCTGCGCTTTTATGGCGCCGAATTGTGGTCTATAGACTTTGACGTTATCTGCCGGGCCAAGTTCCTTGGAAAAGGACAGCTGAGAGGGTGAGACTCCCGTCCGCCTGGTAGAGTGAGTCTTTGTCAACGAGTCGAGTTGTTTGGGATTGCAGCTCTAATTTGGTGGTAAATTCCATCTAAAGCTAAATATTGGTGGGAGACCGATAGCGTACAAGTACCGTGAGGGAAAGATGCAAAGAACTTTGAAAAGAGAGTTAAAGAGTACCTGAAATTGCTGAAACGGAAGCGAAGGAAACCAGTGTTTGTTGGTTCATATTTCCCTGGCCACTTGTGGTTTGGGCGCTGTGAGCTTGCGTGGGTTTGCTTTGGTTGATCCCTTTGGAAGAGCGCAGTCTATTGAAATCTTGAACACGGACAGACGTCCAGACCCGATCGCGCCCGAAACTTGGTCGCGAATTGGCGAGCATGATGATCGCGTAAGCGATAATAATGCGATCGCTAAGATGTGTCGGGAGTTCATTCCAAGCACAAAACTCACATACCCATGGAGGAATTCATTCTCATATCTTGTGTAAAACATTATTGTAATTCATATTAACATTGTGACTGCCTTACTACTGATAGTTTTACACAAGATAACAACACAGTCAACCAAGTTAACCACACGAATTGCTAGCCACAGCAACACGTCCAGTTAATGGCCGACAGAACACCTGACCACTGGAACCAAGTGAGAAGCGGACGCAGACGGATAACACCAGACACCGACGAGCAACGACCCGCAGGAACTCCCACTTCCAATCGCTTTCAGGCCTTCGAACGGGACATTGAGGACGAAGAAACCGAACAAAGCCCCATCGTGCCGATCAGCATCGCTGAGACGCTAGAAGCATTGTCAACCGTTGAACCACTACCGACGGCAGATCCGGCCGTCACAGCGTTCTTCCAACGAATCCTCGACAGCGACAGCAACAACACCAGCGCAACCGAACCCATCGACGACGACGACGATTCGATCGATATCGACATCATGGGCGCCGACAAGGACTACCCATCCCTAGTGGAGGCACTAGAGCAAGCCGACAAAGAGCAAGCGTCACCATTCGCCGGCGCGAGGAAGAACTACGCCGACGTGATTCGATTCCGGGAAGCACTCGGGAACGCCCTCGCACTCCAGGCATGCCCACGTTACGATGGCGGGTACGCTTGGCTGGTCGACAAGGAGGAGACATACAAGCTCAGACTGGGCGATGACAAAGCGAAACTCCCTACTCCCCCCGCAAGAGTCACTCCCCCTACGGACCCCCAGGCCTCATCCGGAGCGTACAAGCGCTACCTCATCGAACTCGACGAGTACAACCGATTCAAGCATTGGAACCACGAGGGTTTGGCCGCGCTTGAGCGCCGATTCCCAAACTGTCTCACACCCAAGCGCAACAAACTCAAGGCCCTCCCGATCACTTACACCATCCGTGAAGGGATAGACTATATTGAGGGTATCGTCAACACTGAAATCGAGCGACGCGGAGCCTTCTGTGATTTGACGATGATTATCGGCACACGCGAATACACTCCCAACCCAGACGGACCAATCGAATACTTTGCAGCCATGGAAGCCGACAAGCACAGCATCGACATGTTAGAATGTGAAGGAGGAATGGCCTATGCCACCCTCATCTGCTTCTGCCAAACCGCACTCCGGAGAAGCGGACTCCCCAAGAAGGAAATGAGACAACTCGATGACGAGTGGAGGGCCGAACGAGAGAGCATGAAGACCGACCACTCAGGAGAAGACGAATGGAACCAGTTCACCGTATTCTACACCAAAGCCATCAAGGAACTCAACGACGATGGGATCGATGACGCCACTGCTGCACTCAGCACCCGGATGTCAGCGCTTGAGGCCCGGACACTGATGGTTGATACCGACATCGTGACCTTGGGCCACAACCAACAGGAACTAGCCCATGCCTACAAGTCAATGTCCAATGTCCCACCTACCGTCAGAACAGCCCCCTCCACGCCAGGATCATCCCTCAGCAACCCGAGCGCACACGGCCTCTCCAGCACCAATATACGTGAGATCGTTCAAGAGACCCTACGACAGGAGTTGGCCGGCTTGAAACAGAACCTCAAGCAGCCTACCCCCTCAGGGTCGGCAGGACGCCAGAAAACCATTACGAGTCGCCCAGTGAACCCCCTGAACGATGTGACCACTTGGAGACAATGGACCCATTGGTGCCATTCACATGGAGTTAACCTTACCCATGATGGCCCTGACTGCCCCCATCCGGCACCAGGACACAAGGCGGAAGCTACTATGGAGAACCCTATGGGCGGCTGCAGCCGCAGGGATCACCTCTTGAACATGTGGTGTTCGCCTGTGGACCACAAGGCTTATGTCTCCCCAGGCGGTGCCCGCGCCGTCTGACCGGGTTGGAGGAGAGTAGAACCATACACGTTAAATGATAATGATCCAGTTAATCATCACTTCCAACACGCGTATCACTCTCTAGTTTCCTCGCGCAATCCAAACCGACGAGTCAGCTTTGCCCCTGACGTTGCGTTTCATACCCAGCCGACCCGTCCGGCAACTCTCCGAGTCGCCAACAACCTCATCGATCGCTACCCCCCTGCTGCCCTCGACTCAGCCGCTACTGATCACTTTGTCCCGGAACATTACCAAGGTACTGCCCACATGCCTACACGCAACGGAATCACCGTCCTCTGTGCCAATAACAGCACGATGAAGTCCACCGCCACCGATCGACTTGCCCTTTCGCGTCTTCCCCTCGCCGCACAGCACTGCCACAAGTTTCCAGCCAAGGACCTATCCGTGCCCCTCATGTCTGTCCGCAAACTCTGCGCTGCCAACCTCGATGTCCACTTCAAGGCGAACACCGTCACGGTGACGGACACGACGGGCAACACCGTCATGACGGGCCATCGTGACCCCCGTACTCAACTCTACATGGTTCCTACGCACGACAAGGCGTGCCTCCCTCAAGAGGGGGGACCGGATGCAAACGCACCCAATATTACTGAGGGGGAAGCCCGCCCAACCGCCTACAATGCGCACACCATCAAAGCCATTCCCGCATTGATCAACTACTACCACATGGCCCTGGGATCACCACCAATTGCCACATGGATCAACCGTATCAACAGAGGATACTTCACAGGCTGGCCAGGTCTCACCGCGGAACGCGTCCAACGCCACTGCACCAAGAAACCACAGACCACGTACGGGTACCAGAAACTTGTACAGAAGAACATTCAGTCGACTCAACCGCAGCCGCTGACGCCACAATCCAAGCACCACAATGTAAGCGTACACATGGTCGAATCTAAGGAACTCAGGAACCTAGTGGCAACCGATCTACCCGGACGATACCCAATCACTTCAGCCAAAGGGAACAACTACCTATTCCTTATGTATGATCACGACTCGAATTATATCAACGCTATCCCCGTGAAGTCTAGGAAAACACCAGAGCTAATCCGCGCGTTCCGGGAAGGATACGACGAACTCCAGCGCCACGGTCTCACTGCGAAACTCCTCAAGATGGACAACGAGATATCGAAGGAATTGATCAAAGCCATTGAAGAATACGACCTCAAGTACCAATTGGTGTCCCCAGGAGACCACCGACAGAATCCTGCCGAGAGAGCAATCCAGAGCTTCAAAGCCCACTTCATCGCCCTACGCAGTGGCACTGATGAATCGTTCCCCCAGGACCAATGGGACCTACTCATTCCCATCGCATTGCTTACACTCAATATAATGCGACCATCGCGTATCAACCCCACCATATCGGCCCATACGCAGGTGAAGGGCGTCTTCGACTTCAACAGAACTCCCATCGCACCACCAGGTTGCAAGGTCATTGTTCACGATCGAAGGATGGAACGAGCGAGCTGGGCCGACCGAGGAACTGACGGATTCTTCATTGATCAAGCGCCACAGCACTATCGCAACTACAAGTGTTTCATCCCAGCAACACGAAAGACACGTATCTCCAATACTGTCGAATTCTTTCCCTCCTACTGTTCCCTGCCGCACGCAAGTCCGGACGATCGCTTATCCATGGTACTACAGGACCTAATGGAAGTTTTGGCCGACCCGTCACCAAATTCCATATTCCTACCCGAGACTACGGAGTTGCACCACATCGTAAAGAACCTCCAGGGAATACTCGGTATACCCACTTCCCTAACAATCTCCAAGGGTGAGAAGAAGAAACAGTCAGGGACAGTCCCTCCGTCCCCAAGTACACCGGCCCGATTGTATCACAACGGAACCATTGTTCGGCGCAAGTTTCGGGTGGACGGTAAGATGCAACCATTTGAAGGTGAAATCAAATCGTATGATCCCGTGGAGGGTTACTACCAAATCATCTACACAGACGGCGATGCCGAGGAACTGACAGCAGCCGAAGTGAAGAAGTACCGAAAAGCCAAGCAGGAGTACTCCAAATCTCCAAGGGTGCAACCGGACAAGCCGGAGCACCGTGCCCAACTCGTGATGACACATCGGGCATTACTCGCAGGAGCCATTTGGGACGCCGACCTCAACAAGTGGATGAGATACAGAGATCTCATCAACCATCCAGACCCTACCGTCCGTAAACGATGGATCGAATCCGGTGAGAAGGAGTTCGGACGATTATTCCAAGGATTCAACGGGACAGAAGGAAAACATGTACTCGAGTGGGTACATGAGTCGGAGATCCCGAAAGAGAAGAAGGTCACGTACCCCCGGTACACCGCTGCCTATCGACCCGAGAAGGAGGACCCGTACAGGACCAGAATCACAGCTGGTGGTGATCAGCTTGACTATGCTGGTGATACGACCACCCATACCGCTGGCATGGAGTTGATCAAGACCCATTGGAATTCAGTCATTTCCACTCCTGGCGCCCGATATTGCACCATGGACTGCAGCAACATGTACCTCGAGTCACATCTACCCTCTCCCCAATACGTGCGGTTCAAACGCGCACTAGTTCCTCCCGAGTTCTACGACGAGTATGACCTCAATCGTTACGTCCGAGGAGACTACATCTATGCCCGAATTGTGAGAGCATGGTATGGACTCAAGGAGGCCGGAAAGATAGCCCATGACGACCTTGTCGCCCATCTTGCAAAACAAAATTACTATAAGGCGAAGCGCACTGAGGGCCTCTTCAGACACGCTACACGGGACATCAGTTTCACACTTGTGGTCGATGACTTTGGTATCAAGTATACCGATAAGAAGGATGTCGAACACTTGCTCCAATGCCTACAAGAGAAATATTCAATGAAGGTCGATTGGGAAGGTAAACAATACGTCGGGATCAACCTTGAGTGGGACTACTCCGGACGGGAGGTCCGCTGCTCAATGGACGGTTACGTGAAGGAAGCGCTCAGCGAATTTGAACACACCACACCACGTCAGATCTTTCATGGTCCCTCCAAGATTGAGCGTCCTGATTATGGGGCTAAGGTCCAATATGTCCATGAGGACAACAGCCCGCCACTGACACCAGAACAGAAGAAATACGTCCAACAAGTTGTCGGTAAGTTCCTATTTTATGCCCGCGCCATCGATCTAACAATGTTGCACGCACTTAATGAAATCGCGATCGCCACTGCAAAAGGGACCATGGCTACACTAGAGGCCACAAAATTCTTCCTGAATTACGCGGCATCTAATCCTAATGCGGTACTACGATATCAAGCCAGCGATATGATCCTACACGTCGAATCGGACGCAGCATACCTGGTATGCCCACAGGCACGAAGCAGGGCCGGAGGATACCATTACTTGGGCAATGCGGATGGAAAACTATTCAATGCACCCATTTTCGTCTTGGCAAAAGTGATCAAGAATGTCATGGCATCGGCCGCTGAGGCAGAAGTAGGGGCATTATTCATGAATGGACAGGAGGCAGTCGCTATACGTAATTGCCTCGAGGAGATGGGACATCCCCAACCAGCAACTCCGATGAAGACTGATAATAGTACGGCCAAGGGCATCATTACCGGTACCATCAAGCAGAAACGCTCAAAAGCAATAGACATGCGGTTTTACTGGCTCAAGGATCGTCATGAGCAAGACCAATTCAACGTATTCTGGGACCCAGGAAAGAATAACCTAGCAGACTACACGACCAAGCATCACCCCGGATCCCACCACAAGAGAGTTAGACCAATCTACCTGTACATGGGCGACCAGAGTCCTCGTACTTTGCAAGGGTGTATTGAAATCTTGAACACGGACAGACGTCCAGACCCGATCGCGCCCGAAACTTGGTCGCGAATTGGCGAGCATGATGATCGCGTAAGCGATAATAATGCGATCGCTAAGATGTGTCGGGAGTTCATTCCAAGCACAAAACTCACATACCCATGGAGGAATTCATTCTCATATCTTGTGTAAAACATTATTGTAATTCATATTAACATTGTGACTGCCTTACTACTGATATATCAGTAGTAAGGCAGTCACAATGTTAATATGAATTACAATAATGTTTTACACAAGATATGAGAATGAATTCCTCCATGGGTATGTGAGTTTTGTGCTTGGAATGAACTCCCGACACATCTTAGCGATCGCATTATTATCGCTTACGCGATCATCATGCTCGCCAATTCGCGACCAAGTTTCGGGCGCGATCGGGTCTGGACGTCTGTCCGTGTTCAAGATTTCAATACACCCTTGCAAAGTACGAGGACTCTGGTCGCCCATGTACAGGTAGATTGGTCTAACTCTCTTGTGGTGGGATCCGGGGTGATGCTTGGTCGTGTAGTCTGCTAGGTTATTCTTTCCTGGGTCCCAGAATACGTTGAATTGGTCTTGCTCATGACGATCCTTGAGCCAGTAAAACCGCATGTCTATTGCTTTTGAGCGTTTCTGCTTGATGGTACCGGTAATGATGCCCTTGGCCGTACTATTATCAGTCTTCATCGGAGTTGCTGGTTGGGGATGTCCCATCTCCTCGAGGCAATTACGTATAGCGACTGCCTCCTGTCCATTCATGAATAATGCCCCTACTTCTGCCTCAGCGGCCGATGCCATGACATTCTTGATCACTTTTGCCAAGACGAAAATGGGTGCATTGAATAGTTTTCCATCCGCATTGCCCAAGTAATGGTATCCTCCGGCCCTGCTTCGTGCCTGTGGGCATACCAGGTATGCTGCGTCCGATTCGACGTGTAGGATCATATCGCTGGCTTGATATCGTAGTACCGCATTAGGATTAGATGCCGCGTAATTCAGGAAGAATTTTGTGGCCTCTAGTGTAGCCATGGTCCCTTTTGCAGTGGCGATCGCGATTTCATTAAGTGCGTGCAACATTGTTAGATCGATGGCGCGGGCATAAAATAGGAACTTACCGACAACTTGTTGGACGTATTTCTTCTGTTCTGGTGTCAGTGGCGGGCTGTTGTCCTCATGGACATATTGGACCTTAGCCCCATAATCAGGACGCTCAATCTTGGAGGGACCATGAAAGATCTGACGTGGTGTGGTGTGTTCAAATTCGCTGAGCGCTTCCTTCACGTAACCGTCCATTGAGCAGCGGACCTCCCGTCCGGAGTAGTCCCACTCAAGGTTGATCCCGACGTATTGTTTACCTTCCCAATCGACCTTCATTGAATATTTCTCTTGTAGGCATTGGAGCAAGTGTTCGACATCCTTCTTATCGGTATACTTGATACCAAAGTCATCGACCACAAGTGTGAAACTGATGTCCCGTGTAGCGTGTCTGAAGAGGCCCTCAGTGCGCTTCGCCTTATAGTAATTTTGTTTTGCAAGATGGGCGACAAGGTCGTCATGGGCTATCTTTCCGGCCTCCTTGAGTCCATACCATGCTCTCACAATTCGGGCATAGATGTAGTCTCCTCGGACGTAACGATTGAGGTCATACTCGTCGTAGAACTCGGGAGGAACTAGTGCGCGTTTGAACCGCACGTATTGGGGAGAGGGTAGATGTGACTCGAGGTACATGTTGCTGCAGTCCATGGTGCAATATCGGGCGCCAGGAGTGGAAATGACTGAATTCCAATGGGTCTTGATCAACTCCATGCCAGCGGTATGGGTGGTCGTATCACCAGCATAGTCAAGCTGATCACCACCAGCTGTGATTCTGGTCCTGTACGGGTCCTCCTTCTCGGGTCGATAGGCAGCGGTGTACCGGGGGTACGTGACCTTCTTCTCTTTCGGGATCTCCGACTCATGTACCCACTCGAGTACATGTTTTCCTTCTGTCCCGTTGAATCCTTGGAATAATCGTCCGAACTCCTTCTCACCGGATTCGATCCATCGTTTACGGACGGTAGGGTCTGGATGGTTGATGAGATCTCTGTATCTCATCCACTTGTTGAGGTCGGCGTCCCAAATGGCTCCTGCGAGTAATGCCCGATGTGTCATCACGAGTTGGGCACGGTGCTCCGGCTTGTCCGGTTGCACCCTTGGAGATTTGGAGTACTCCTGCTTGGCTTTTCGGTACTTCTTCACTTCGGCTGCTGTCAGTTCCTCGGCATCGCCGTCTGTGTAGATGATTTGGTAGTAACCCTCCACGGGATCATACGATTTGATTTCACCTTCAAATGGTTGCATCTTACCGTCCACCCGAAACTTGCGCCGAACAATGGTTCCGTTGTGATACAATCGGGCCGGTGTACTTGGGGACGGAGGGACTGTCCCTGACTGTTTCTTCTTCTCACCCTTGGAGATTGTTAGGGAAGTGGGTATACCGAGTATTCCCTGGAGGTTCTTTACGATGTGGTGCAACTCCGTAGTCTCGGGTAGGAATATGGAATTTGGTGACGGGTCGGCCAAAACTTCCATTAGGTCCTGTAGTACCATGGATAAGCGATCGTCCGGACTTGCGTGCGGCAGGGAACAGTAGGAGGGAAAGAATTCGACAGTATTGGAGATACGTGTCTTTCGTGTTGCTGGGATGAAACACTTGTAGTTGCGATAGTGCTGTGGCGCTTGATCAATGAAGAATCCGTCAGTTCCTCGGTCGGCCCAGCTCGCTCGTTCCATCCTTCGATCGTGAACAATGACCTTGCAACCTGGTGGTGCGATGGGAGTTCTGTTGAAGTCGAAGACGCCCTTCACCTGCGTATGGGCCGATATGGTGGGGTTGATACGCGATGGTCGCATTATATTGAGTGTAAGCAATGCGATGGGAATGAGTAGGTCCCATTGGTCCTGGGGGAACGATTCATCAGTGCCACTGCGTAGGGCGATGAAGTGGGCTTTGAAGCTCTGGATTGCTCTCTCGGCAGGATTCTGTCGGTGGTCTCCTGGGGACACCAATTGGTACTTGAGGTCGTATTCTTCAATGGCTTTGATCAATTCCTTCGATATCTCGTTGTCCATCTTGAGGAGTTTCGCAGTGAGACCGTGGCGCTGGAGTTCGTCGTATCCTTCCCGGAACGCGCGGATTAGCTCTGGTGTTTTCCTAGACTTCACGGGGATAGCGTTGATATAATTCGAGTCGTGATCATACATAAGGAATAGGTAGTTGTTCCCTTTGGCTGAAGTGATTGGGTATCGTCCGGGTAGATCGGTTGCCACTAGGTTCCTGAGTTCCTTAGATTCGACCATGTGTACGCTTACATTGTGGTGCTTGGATTGTGGCGTCAGCGGCTGCGGTTGAGTCGACTGAATGTTCTTCTGTACAAGTTTCTGGTACCCGTACGTGGTCTGTGGTTTCTTGGTGCAGTGGCGTTGGACGCGTTCCGCGGTGAGACCTGGCCAGCCTGTGAAGTATCCTCTGTTGATACGGTTGATCCATGTGGCAATTGGTGGTGATCCCAGGGCCATGTGGTAGTAGTTGATCAATGCGGGAATGGCTTTGATGGTGTGCGCATTGTAGGCGGTTGGGCGGGCTTCCCCCTCAGTAATATTGGGTGCGTTTGCAT
>JAYLWH010000022.1:35000-36149 GCA_037355735.1 Pseudo-nitzschia delicatissima | reverse complement strand
ATTTCAGCACCTAGCAACCCCCGCGCGTGATATTTTTCTATGAAAAAGGACATCACTCTGTACACCAAAATGGCGATTTCTCAATCAATATATGAGCTCTGGAAACGTCTTATCTTTCAGATTGACTATTAGTCTCTACGCTATCGAGTGGTATCCATATCTAAGAGCAATTACTAAAAATCGATTCGGAAAAGCCGCTCGATTACGAGACAGTCTTCTACCCTCTCAGAATCGTAGCCCACTGATAATGAGGTGAAACAAACCTGCCCTAATTTCACATTTCAGATTTCATTTCCGGCTTACTTTCTGACTGTACATCGGAAGACTGCTGATAGGGTTAGGGTTTGAGCTAGGGTAATCGTAACGAAACTCGAATCGAGGGATTGACTTAGGGTGATCATAAGGGTAATAGCAACGAAACTCGAATCGAAAAAATCAGCGCATTCGAAAAAGTCAGCGGACTCACTCGAATAGCAAATTTCTGCGGATTCACTCGAATCGAAAAAATCAGCGCAATCGAAAAATTCAGCGGATCAGCACATCAGCGAACTCACTCGAACCGAAAAAATCAGCGCAATCGAAAAATCAGCACATCAGCCGATCAGCCGACATACTCGACTCACTCGACTAAAACAAAATCAGCGCAATCGAAAAAATCAGCCGATCAGCATATCAGCGAGCTCAGTCGAAACGAAAAAATCAGCGCATTCGAAAAATCAGCGGATCAGCGACTAAGACGACATATCCGACTCACTCGACTAAAACAAAATCAGCGCAATCGAAAAATCAGCGCAATCGAAAAAATCAGCCGATCAGCACATCAGCGAACTCAGTCGAAACGAAAAAATCAGCGCATTCGAAAAATCAGCGGATCAGCGACTAAGACGACATATCCGACTCACTCGACTAAAACAAAATCAGCGCAATCGAAAAATCAGCGCAATCGAAAAAATCAGCCGATCAGCATATCAGCGAGCTCACTCGAATCGAAAAAATCAGCGCATTCGAAAAATCAGCGGATCAGCGACTAAGACGACATATCCGACTCACTCGACTAAAACAAAATCAGCGCAATCGAAAAATCAGCGCAATCGAAAAAATCAGCACATCAGCACATCAGCACATCAGCACATCAGCGAACTCACACTT
>JAYLWH010000022.1:25000-27500 GCA_037355735.1 Pseudo-nitzschia delicatissima | reverse complement strand
ACCAGTGAAGCTAGGGTTGGTGTTAGGGTTGTTATTTCGATTCTTATACTCAGTTTTGGCTCTAAGAGCTTAGCGGATGCGCTGCGACTGATTAAAGTCACGTCGCGCGGAAATAAAAAAAAACGAAAAATGGATATGAGCAAAAAATCAACACCGCATTCGCCGGGTAAACCACAGCTACTCTAGAGACGATCGATATTCGTCCTCTCACTGTATCTATAGAAGGACGGTCTGAAAGCAAAATCAGAGAAAAAGATTAAAAATTGACGGAGAATTCGCTATTCTAGCACCAGACCCCAGGAATCATGAAGAATGGACAAGCGCAAAACATCAACACCGCATTCGCCGGGTAAACCACAGCTACTCTAGAGACGATCGATATTCGTCCTCTCACTGTATCTATAGAAGGACGGTCTGAAAGCAAAATCAGAGAAAAAGATTAAAAATTGACGGAGAATTCGCTATTCTAGCACCAGACCCCAGGAATCATGAAGAATGGACAAGCGCAAAACATCAACACCGCATTCGCCGGGTAAACCACAGCTACTCTAGAGACGATTGATATTCAGCCTCTCACCGTAGCTATAGGAGGCCAGTCTGAAAGCAAAATCAGAGAAAAAGATTAGAAATTGACGGAGAATTCGCTATTCTAGCACCAGACCCCAGGAATCATGAAGAATGGATATGCGCAAAAAATCAACACCTCATTCGCCGGGTAAACAACAGCTACTCTAGAGACGATTGATATTCAGCCTCTCACCGTAGCTATAGGAGGCCAGTCTGAAAGCAAAATCAGAGAAAAAAATTAAAAATTGACGGAGAATTCGCTATTCTAGCACCAGACCCCAGGAATCATGAAGAATGGATATGCGCAAAAAATCAACACCTCATTCGCCGGGTAAACAACAGCTACTCTAGAGACGATTGATATTCAGCCTCTCACCGTAGCTATAGGAGGCCAGTCTGAAAGCAAAATCAGAGAAAAAAATTAAAAATTGACGGAGAATTCGCTATTCTAGCACCAGACCCCAGGAATCATGAAGAATGGATATGCGCAAAAAATCAACACCTCATTCGCCGGGTAAACAACAGATACTCTAGAGACGATTGATATTCGTCCTCTCACTGTATCTATAGGAGGCCAGTCTGAAAGCAAAATCAGAGAAAAAAATTAAAAATTGACGGAGAATTCGCTATTCTAGCACCAGACCCCAGGAATCATGAAGAATGGATATGCGCAAAAAATCAACACCTCATTCGCCGGGTAAACAACAGATACTCTAGAGACGATTGATATTCAGCCTCTCACCGTAGCTATAGGAGGCCAGTCTGAAAGCAAAATCAGAGAAAAAGATTAGAAATTGACGGAGCTATCGCTATTCTAGCACCAGACCCCAGGAATCATGAAGAATGGACAAGCGCAAAAAATCAACACCTCATTCGCCGGGTAAACAACAGCTACTCTAGAGACGATTGATATTCAGCCTCTCACCGTAGCTATAGGAGGCCAGTCTGAAAGCAAAATCAGAGAAAAAGATTAGAAATTGACGGAGCTATCGCTATTCTAGCACCAGACCCCAGGAATCATGAAGAATGGACAAGCGCAAAAAAAGCAACACCGCATTCATAGCCATAGCTCCGTCAAAACTAGGTTCTTAGACACGTCTTTCTTTTTGGATGGCTATCGATATATTGGCTATCGCATAATACCCATATCTAAGAGCAGCCATAGGAAGTCGAATCAGAAAAGCCGTCCGGAGAAGAGAAAAAAAAAACGCTATTCTGAAAAGGGCCTCAGAAAAAAAAAAGTAAGCGCGCGCAAGCTACACGTACGTGTAATACGTGTAAGTACAGTACTGTATATTAAGAACTGAATTAGTCTAAAATTTCAGCACCTAGCAACCCCCGCGCGTGATATTTTTCTATGAAAAAGGACATCACTCTGTACACCAAAATGGCGATTTCTCAATCAATATATGAGCTCTGGAAACGTCTTATCTTTCAGATTGACTATTAGTCTCTACGCTATCGAGTGGTATCCATATCTAAGAGCAATTACTAAAAATCGATTCGGAAAAGCCGCTCGATTACGAGACAGTCTTCTACCCTCTCAGAATCGTAGCCCACTGATAATGAGGTGAAACAAACCTGCCCTAATTTCACATTTCAGATTTCATTTCCGGCTTACTTTCTGACTGTACATCGGAAGACTGCTGATAGGGTTAGGGTTTGAGCTAGGGTAATCGTAACGAAACTCGAATCGAGGGATTGACTTAGGGTGATCATAAGGGTAATAGCAACGAAACTCGAATCGAAAAAATCAGCGCATTCGAAAAAGTCAGCGGACTCACTCGAATAGCAAATTTCTGCGGATTCACTCGAATCGAAAAAATCAGCGCAATCGAAAAATTCAGCGGATCAGCACATCAGCGAACTCACTCGAACCGAAAAAATCAGCGCAATCGAAAAATCAGCACATCAGCCGATCAGCCGACATACT
>JAYLWH010000021.1:0-36942 GCA_037355735.1 Pseudo-nitzschia delicatissima | reverse complement strand
ATTTTTTCATGAATCTTTCCACTCGACCTTCACTATCAATCATTACTTGATTTTTTGTATAAAATGGATGGTTTGCTAACCACATATCAACTTGTAGTTCGGGCTTGGTAGAACCAATTAAACCCAACGGCTTTCCATCACATAGAATTGGTGCTTGTGCAAACCATTCTGGATGTATATCTGTTTTTGGCATAATAGTTTTTGAGAAAATTTTAACGTTTTGAGTATTGAGGAGCTTTTCTGGCTTTTCGTAAACCATATTTTTTACGTTCTTTAATTCGTGAATCACGAGTTAAGAATCCATATGGTTTTAAGCTTGTTCGATGTTGCTCATTAATTTTACATAGTTGTCTTGCAACTCCTAATTGAATTGCTTCGGCTTGTCCTGTAAGACCACCACCTTTTACTAATGCAACAATATCAAATTGTGACTCTAGGTTTAAAGTTTTTAATGGTGCTAAAACTGTTGATAAATATGTATCATTGTATTGTAAATAGTGATTTCCAGAAACTTTATTAATTATAATATTTCCTTCACCTGGTACTAAGAAAACTCGCGCAACCGCTTGTTTTCGTTTTCCAAGTCCAATATCATTTTTTGAAAAGTTAACTTTGTCATAAGTATTTCGTGTTATTTTATTTACGTAGTATTAAAATTGAAGTATATCTAGTAGTTTCTAAATTTGAAACAGTCAGAATATTTCAATTTCTTTCCTATCCAATTTTAAGACTTGAATATAAATCTGTAACATCAACTTCAATTGGATTTTGAGCTTGATGAAGATGGTTTTTCACCATTATAAATTTTTAAGCGTCTCATTAAGCGTTTTGATTCAGTGTTTGATAACATTCGTTTCACTGCTCTTTCGATTGTAAATTGCGGAAGACAGTCAACAACGTTACGAATCTTTAAAGAACTACCAGGTCGACCTGGATTTCGAACAATATAATGTTTACTTGTTTCATTTACAACAATCGCATCAGCATTGATTAAAACAACGTAATCGCCTGTATCAATAGCTGGATGGTATTGTGATTTGTTTTTACCTTTCAGTAAACCTGAAATTATAGTTGCTAGTCGACCCAATGTTTGTCCACTGCAATCAATAAGATACCAATTACGGTTCTTATAATCTTGAGTTGGTAAGAATGTTTTATTTAGTGAGTTCATAATTTTTTTTAATAACTAAAAATAAGCATATATATAGGAATTATCGTAAGATAATACCTAATTTATTTTTTAATGTCGAAAAAACTTCAATAGATGATTTTCGACCAAAGTTTTTTAGTTCTTGAAGTTTTTTCAGGCGAATATTGTAATAAATCTCCAACTGTATTGATTTGAGCTTTTTTTAAACAATTATAGGCTCGAACAGATAATTGCAATTCTTCAATTGCAATATTCGTATAAGGTTCAATGCTTATAGATTGAATTTTAGGTTCTAATTTATTAATTTTAGTTGTTTGTTTCGTTTTCTACTAATAAACTAAATAAATCAATTGTAACCTGAGCTGCAGCTTTAAATGCTTCATCTGGTGAAATACTACCATTTGTCCAAATATCTAAAAATAACCGTTCTGTAATGTTATTGGCATTATCATAAACGTTTTCTATTTTGAAATCGACTTTTTGAACCGGCATAAAAATTGTATCAAGTTGTAGATAATTTTCATCATCTTCTAAAAAACGTTTGGGATGCTAATTTATATCCAGTACCATATTCAAACTTAAACTCAATTTCAATTACATTTGCAGTTGAAATCGTCATAATATAATGGTTTGGATTTACAAGTTCTAAATCAGATGGTAACTGAATTAAATCGGCTGTTACAACGATCGGGCCTTGAATTTTTAAACGACCAAATTGTGGTGATTGTGGATTCCCCCGTAAGATAACTCCTTTTAAATTTAGTAAAATTTCTAGAATATCCTCCCGAACACCAGGAATTGTTGAAAACTCATGACTAACCCCAGCAATTCGAACAGCGGTAATTGCAACTCCACCTAAGTCATTTAAAAGAACGCGTCGTAATTGATTACCGATTGTGATTCCTTGGCCTGATTTTAAAGAATTGATTAAAAATTGTCCATGACAAGCCCCTGATTCGATCTTGTCAGATTTTAGGCATTTTACTGAAATGTTATTTATCATTTGATTTTTTAAAACTAAACGCTAAACGCGACGACGTTTAGGAGGTCGACACCCATTATGTGGAACAGATGTGATATCCTGAATTGATGTTATTTCTAAACCTGCGCCTTCAATGGCTCTAATAGCAGTTTCACGACCTGATCCTTGGCCTTTGACTAAAATGTCAACACTTTTGATCCCAATATTTGCTGCTTCGATCGCTGCTTTTTCAGCAGCAGTTTTGAGCTGCAAACGGTGTACTTTTTCTTGCTCCTTTGAATCCAGAACTTCCAGCCGATGCCCATGAAAACAGTATCACCATTTACATTTGTAATAGTTACAATTGTATTGTTGAAAGTTGACCTGAATATGGACAACACCATTTCTTAAATTACTTTTATCTTTTCTAATTGTTGATTTTCTAGTTGTTTGTGGCATATAAAAATTTCAAATAAATCCAAAGCTCGTATAAAATTATTTTTTCTTACCTGTAACAGTCTTCTTAACTCCACGGCGACTACGCGCATTTGTTCGAGTTCGTTGACCTCTTACAGGTAAACTATTTCGATGACGTTTTCCGCGATGACAGTTGATTTCATTTAATCGTTTAATATTTAAACCATTAAACGTCGTAGATCACCTTCTAATTTTAAATCAGTATTTTCTAAGGTTTGACGTTAAGGCAACTGATTGCTCTGTTGTTAAATCATAAACACGTGTATCTGAATCGATTCTGCAATTTCAATAATTTTTTTTGCAGATGTAAGGCCAATTCCGTGAATGTATGTTAATGCGTATGCAATTTTTTTATTTCTGGGTAAATCAACACCAAACTAATCTTACCATTTTTTAGACTCCTTTGTAATATTACCCTTGACGTTGTTTGTGTTTTGGATTGGTACAAATTACCATAATTTTACCATGTCTTTTAATGACACGACATTTGTCACACATTTTCTTTACTGAAGGACGAACTTTCATGTTTTTATTTTTAAATAATAATTTTTATTTTATCGATACATATCCGTATAAATTTCAGAGAAGTAAATATTACTAACTTCACGTTTTAAATCTAAGACTACACCACCTAAAATTAGGAAGGATGTTGTACTTAAACCATTTAAACTTGTAATATTTAACGTAGATTCAATAAAATTAGGAATGATTGTGATGAATGCAAGTAATGTCGCACCCATTAATGTAATTCTTTGTATTTCTTGTTTTAAATAAAATATTGTCTGAACACCTGGTCGAACACCAGGAATTTTAAACCGCTGATTTTTGAAGTTGATCGGAAATATCTTTTGGATTTAAAACAATTGATGAATAGAAGGAACTAAAGGCTAAAATTAAAACAAAATAACCTATCCAATAAATCCATTTGAAATTGATAAGAAAATTTAAAGATTGGAAAATGCCTAAATTAATAAGATAATTTGGAATTACCAAAAAAACTAGTTGTTAAAATAATTGGCATTACACCAGCTTGATTAAATCGTAATGGAAGGTAACTAATACTGTCATTACCATCATATTGAGCAGACGCTCGACTTAATCGTTTGGATGAAATTAAATTAATATTAAGAGTAGAATTTTGTAATAATACAATTGCATATAATGCACCTAAAATTAAAATCCCAAGTCCAAACATCGACATAGCTGAAAGAACCATTGTGTTCTCAGTATTATCTGTCGCTATTTTACTAATAAGGTTTGGTAAATTTGAAACAATATTAGTATAAACTAACAACGATGTTCCATTTCCTAAACCATAATCTGTAATGACTTCACTAAGCCATAAAACAATCATTGCTCCTGCGGTTAACCAGATAACAATTTGACTTGCTAAAAGGACATTCCAATCAAACAAGATGGGACGAAGATATAAAGTCACCCCAATACTTTGAACAATTGCTAAAATTACGGTAATATTCCGAGTTAAACGACTAATTTCACGTCGTCCTTGGAAATCACCTTCTTTTTGTAGTTTTGCTAATTGTGGAGAAAAACCGATCAGAAATTGAAGAATAATAGTTGCGTTTATGGCTGGAAAAAATATTTAACGTAAACAACCCAATAATAAAAATCTTATCTCCTAAAAATGTACGTATCAAATTTTTAGCAACTAAATTCTGTTGAATCGAAAATGCTAAATCATTGTGATTAATTCCGGGAACCGGAAGAAATGTACCGCTTCGAATAAATAAAAGAATTATCGAAGTAATAAAAATACGCGGTAATAAAATTTTTATAAGTCTCCAACTAATTTTAATTATCACAGTTTATTTTTTTTTAGATTTTATAAATGATTCTTAGTTCAAGTCACGAATTTTTGCGACCTGTGATTTAGTTGTTAAATTTTGTAGCGCACAAATTGATGCTCTTGCATTATTCAATAAGTTATTTGATCCTAATTGTTTTGCAATTACATTTTTAACACCTGCGACTTCTAATACAATTCGAACGGCACCACCAGCAATTACACCAGAACCCTCAATTGATGGTCTCATAATTACTTTACATGCACCAAAATTTCCGACTACATTGTGTGGAATACTTAAGGATTTTGTAATTGGTAATTCAATTAAATTTTTGTGACCATCTGCTTTTGCTTTTTTAAATGCATTTACTACATCATCAGCTTTAGCCACACCAACACCAACTTTTCCATTTTCATCACCAATTACAACAACGGCACGAAAACTTAATTTTTTTCCACCTTTTGTTACCTTTGAAACTCGACTAATTTTAATTAATCGTTCTACAAATTTTGGTTTGTTACGTGAATTTTTTTTTACTCTGCTTATTTTTTTTAAATCAGTGCTCATAACAGTTAATTTATCTATATTGTTTTACAAATTTTGAAATTAAAATTTTAATCCACCTGCTCGTGCGCCATCTGCTAAAGCTTTGATTCGACCATGATATAGATAAGGACCACGATCAAAAACAATCTTTGTAATGTTTTGTTTTAAACTCAATTCTGCTAACTTTTCTCCAATAAGGCGAGATGCATCACACGTACGCCCAGTTGCTAAGGTAAGTTTAATAGAACGATCTAGTGTTGAACAAGTTAATAACGTTTTTGAAGTGGTATCGTCAATAATTTGTGCATAAATATTTTCATTAGAACGATAAACTGATAAGCGTGGTCGTTCTTGTGTACCCTTTACTGTTCCACGTAATGCTTGACGTTTTAATTTTCTATATTTATTCGGTTTTAATTTTTTGTTTTTGTTTTTTAATTTTAATAAAGTCCGTCTAGAAAGTTTCATAATTTTGTGGGGTTTAATATAAAATTTTACGAATTCAATAAAAACGTGGAAAGGTTCACTCATCCAAATTACTAAATGTAATTTAGCTAGTGAACTTATTTTCCAGCTTTTCCAGCTTTTCTAAGAATCTGTTCATTTTTATAAAGAATTCCTTTTCCCTTATACGGTTCTGGTTTTCTCCAAGCACGAATGTTAGATGCGAACAAACCTAATAATTCTTTATCACATGACTTTAAATTGATTGTCGTATTTTGAACAACTTCTACAGAAATAGTTTCTGGAATTTCAATCGTAACTGGGTGACTGTAACCCTAAACTTAAAACAATTTCTTTTCCTTGAACTGCTGCTCGATAACCCACACCTTTTAAGATTAATGTTAGTTCAAACTGTTCTGAAACTCCGATAATCATATTGTTGATTAATGTTCGATACAATCCATGTAATGAACGAAGATTACGAGCGTCATTTGTTAAACTCACTTTTACGGTATTATCAGCGTGTTCAATCCCAATTGTGTCAGGAATGGCAATTTCTAAGGTTCCAAATTTACCTTTGGCAGTAATTTCTGAACCGTTCCAATTGACATCAACATTATCAGGGATAGTGATTGGTAATTTTCCTATACGTGACATTTTTGAAACTCCTTATTTACCAAATATAACATAACACTTCACCACCAATACCAAGCTCTTTCGCTTTTAGGTTTGTCATTACACCACGAGATGTTGACATAATAGCGATTCCTAAATTATCTAAAACTCTTGGTAATTCTTTTGAATTAGCGTAAACACGTAAACCAGGTTTACTAACTCGTTTAATTTCACTAATTACTGAGTTTCTAGATTTTCCTGTATATTTAAAGAAAGCAATAAGTATTTACGATTACCTTCTTCGTAATTTTCAAAACCTACAATAAAGCCTTCTTCGTTTAAAATAGTTGCAATTGCTACTGACATTTTTGTAACAGGAATCTGAACAATTTGGTGCTTGACCATAGTAGCATTGCGAATTCTTGTTAACATATCTGAAATCGTATCTGTTACCACAATTTTCTCCTTATCAAATATAGTTTTATTTATTCTTGTGACCAACGTTTTCGTTTTAAATGTCTCTTACGATCCCAAACTTGACTTACTTCTGAGAATGACGAATATTTGTCATAATACCCACAATCATTTAATGGGAATCGTAAGAATTTTGAAAAGAATCATTCCATTTAAAATTTTGTCCATAGATTTAGACTGGTATTTTGGAGAAGAGTGCTCTAAAACAATTGTAATTGTACATCCACGTGCTTGGTCGACATCATCATAATTAATTTCAGGGAAAATTAATTGTTCTTTTAAACCAAAAGTATAATTTTCCTGCTTTATCAAAACTACGTAATGATAAACCACGGAAATCACGAATTTGTGCAAACGTAAAGAATAATAATTTCGTTAAAAAATGCATACATCTTTTCGCCACGTAAAGTTTACACTTAACCCTAATTCCATATCTTCACGAATTTTAAATCCGGCAATTGCTTTTTTTGATCGTGTAATAATAGGTTTTTGACCACTTACTCGTTCAAATTCCTCAATATTTTTTTTCAAAATACTTGTATTTTGCGCCGCTAATCCAAGACCACGATTGATTTGAATTTTTTTTAATTTCGGAACTGTATGAGGATTTCTAAATCGAGAAGGTGTATTTTTGATTAAAATCGGTTTAATACCTTCTTCATATTCCTTTTTTATATCTTCTAATAGATTATGGATATCACCAATTTCTTCTAATGAATGTTGATTTAGCATAGTAAGTTCTATTTAATTTATTTTTACATTCGAATGATGAATAGGAGCTTCAAATTGTTTAATTTCACCTATTTCATTCTCAGTGGTTGGTTTCACATGTTTTAAATTTAAAATTAATTCCTTGAACAACCACCTTTTGTGTCTTTTTGTCTATTTTAATAACTTCTCCAGTTTCATTCTTATGAAAACCAGAAATAATTGTTACTTGATCACCAACTTTTACATTAAGTTTCTTAGTTTGTGCCATCTATAAAACCTCCGGAGCTAATGAAACAATTTTTGAAAGGTTTTTATCACGAATTTCGCGAGCTACAGGCCCAAATACTCGTGTCCCACGTGGGTTATTTTCAGGATTTACAATAACTGCAGCATTATCATCAAATCTAATATACATACCGTCTTGTCGACGAATAGTTTTTTTAGTTCGTACAATAATTGCTTTAACTACATCAGAACGTTTAATAGGCATGTTTGGAATTGCTTCTTTCACAACGGCAATAATAGTATCACCAATTTCAGCATATTTCTTATTTCCACCTAATATTCGAATACACATTACTTTTTTCGCACCTGTGTTATCAGCTACGGTTAAAATTGTTTGAGGATAAATCATAAAATACTATTTAACTGATTAACGATGATTTTGAAAGAATTTCCACTAACTCCCAACGCTTTCTTTTACTTAGCGGTCGACATTCTTGAACTAATACTTGATCTCCGATGTTACATGTTTGTTGTTCATCATGAGCTAAGTATTTTTTAGTTTTGATCAATGTTTTAGAATAGATTGGATGTGGGTATCGATTTTCAACTTTGACTACAATTGTTTTTTGCATCTTGTTGCTAATTACAATACCAATTTGTTGTTTGACTGGCATTTTTTTAACTCCTTAATTCCGAATTAATTATTAATTTCGTCTGTTTGCTCTACGTTTTCTAACCGTAATGTTAAAAGAGTTTTTAAATGAGCCAAATGACGTTTTGTATATTTTATTTCATGCGATTTTAAATTTTGTCGTGTTGCCTTTTTAAACCGTAAATTAAATAATTTGCTTTCGGTTTCAATAATCGCTTCTGAGATTTCTACATTTGAAAGTGAAAGAATGTCAGTAAATTTAGGTAAACTCATAGCTTATTTTAGAGTGTCTTTATTAATAAATTTTGTTTTTAAAGGTAATTTATAAGCAGCTAGACTTAATGCAGCTCTGGCAACTTCTTCTGGCACAGAACTAATTTCAAAATGATTGTTCCAGGCTTCACTACAGCTACCCAATAATCTACAGCACCTTTACCAGACCCCATTCGTGATTCAGCTGCTCGAGCTGTAACAGTTTTGTCTGGGAAGATCCGAATCCACAATTTTGCTCCACGTTTTGTGTAACGTGTAATTGTCGTCGAGACGCTTCAATTTGACGTGAGGTAATCCAATTTGGTTCTAAAGCTTGCAAACCGAAACTACCAAAGCAAATTTCGTTACCACGTGTTGCTTTTCCTCGCATACGGCCACGGTGGTATTTTCTATATTTTGTTCTTTTTGGACTTAACATAACAAATGAATGTAATAAAAATATAAATTGTCGTAATAAATCTTATTTATTTAGATAAAATTTCACTTTTGAAAAGCCAAATTTTAATTCCTAAAACGCCATAGATTGTATTGGCTTCCGTTGTTGCATAATCGATATCTGCACGTAAGGTTTGTAGAGGCACACGTCCTTCACGAACCCATTCACTTCGTGCAATTTCAGCACCATTTAAACGTCCAGAAACTTGGATTTTAATTCCATTTACATTTTGTCGTTGTGCGCGTTGTAAGACAGTCCGAGTTGCACGTCTAAATGCAATACGTTTTTCTAACTGTTCCGCAACTAAATCTGCTAAAAGTTTAGCTTCTAAATCAACAAATTCGATTTCCGAAACCTTAATTGTTAATTGACGACCAGCAGGTAATAATTTTTTAAGATTCTTTAATAAATTTTTTTAATCCATTACCCATATCATCAACTAAGATTCCTGGTTTTCCAGTCTCGATCGTTAATTGGATATGATCTTTTAATACATTTCGATAAATTTTGACCTTTGAAATATAATTTGCGCGCGAAATTGTATTTATGTAAGTTCGAATTTTATCATCTTCTTCTAAAATGCTAGCGTACTGATTAAAATTAGCATACCATACAGATTGATGTTCTTGTACAATACCTAATCGAAACCCTAAAGGATGTGTTTTTTGACCCATATATGAATTCTCTTAATTTAAAATCATAAATTTCTAATTTAATTGGTTTCTTTCATCACAACTGTAATGTGACAAGTTGGTTTTAAAATTTTATATGCTCGTCCTTGTGCACGAGGACGAATTCTTTTTAATTTTGGTCCTTCATCCGCAAAAATTTCATCAATAATTAATTTTTTTTTGTCTAATCCATAATTATGTTTAGCATTTGCAGCTGCAGAGTGAACTACTTGCCAAATAGGCCCACCAGCATCATAAGGTAAAAATTCTAAAATCATTAAAGCTTCTTGATATGAGCGACCTCGAATTTGATCAATCACTCGTCTAATTTTGTGCGGAGACATCCGAATATATTTTGCTACTGCTTTTACTGATTGCGAGTTGGCCATAGTAAGTTAATTAATACATGTATTTCTAGTTTATAAAAGTAACTTTCTTTTAGTAAAATCCAAGGTTACCATAAAGGTTCAGGTTTTTTAACCGGAAGTTTAGTTGTATATAAGAATTTAATCGTTATATAACTAGATGGTTCTAAATTTGGAATATTTTTTGCTAAAAATTTATTAACTTTGGATTCTTGATGAATATAAATTTCATCGATCCAAATATCAAAAAAATCGATAGAAAAATTATTTTGTAAATAAAGAACAGGTGAATAAATAATAGCTAATAGATTATCCCGTTCAATGGGTTTTGATTTTAAAGAATACATAATATCATCAATAACATGATACAAATATTTATTCTGAAAATTATTCAACATAATTTTATTAACTACTGATAATTCCTGATCATATTTTATGTAGAACGTTTTTGATTTAATTTCATTCAAATTAGGATAAGAATGTGTCCATCGAGTGAATAATTGTCGACCTTCATAAGGCAACTTTAATTTTTCATTAATCTCAATACGTTCCAGATCTGTAAAACTTTTTTTATCCAACGATAAGGATATCCATTCACTCACCGCATTTTCATTTTGGAGATAGACATCATTTTTAGTTTCTTTTTTTTTAACTTTCTGTCTATTGTAAATCGAAGATTCTTCCATACCTTGACCTTTCTGTAAGGTTTCCGAAGTTGTTGGATCTCCAATGACTTGTACAAGATAACGAAATAGATTCCAATTCATTAGTTTCAAATAATTAACGTTTTGCTTTTCTATCAGCTTTAATATGAGTTTTGAAATTTCTTGTTGAGACAAATTCACCCAATTTGTGTCCGACTAATTGATCCGAAATAAAAATTGGTACATGCTGTTTACCATTGTAAACTGCAATTGTGAACCCAACCATATTTGGTAAAATTGTTGAAGATCTTGACCAAGTAGTAATTGTATCTTTTTTATTATTTGCCTCATTCATCTTATCAATTTTTTTTAATAAATGATAAGCAACAAAGGGACTTTTTTTTAATGATCGTGCCATTTTTGAAATCTTTTTGTTAATAATCGTAAATAATTCTGCTATACACGTCGTCGAAGAATATAACTATCGCTTAATTTCTTGTTTTTGCGTGTTTTCATACCTAATGCTGGTTTACCCCATGGAGTTAATGGACGAGTACGTCCAATTGGTGCACGTCCTTCACCCACCACCGTGTGGGTGATCACATGGATTCATTACCGATCCACGTACAGTTGGACGTTTTCCAAGCCAACGAGTTCGGCCTGCTTTTCCGCTTTGAACTAAAAATGCATCATTGTTACTAATTTCACCAACTGTGGCAAAACATTCTTTTCGTAATAATCGAATTTCTTTCGATGGTAAACGTAAAGTAACGTAATCGCCTTCTTTTGCTAAAATTTTGCAGATGTACCTGCTGCACGAACAAGTTGTCCTCCCTTGTTTGGAATTAATTCCAGATTATGAACAGATGTACCTAAAGGAATTTCACTTAATGGTAATGTATTTCCAATACTGAATGCTGATCCTGATCCAGATAAAATTGTATCACCAACATTTAAACCTTTTGGGTGTAAGATATAACGTTTTTCACCATCGCTATAACAAATTAGTGCAATTCGTGCATTTCGGTTGGGATCATACTCAATAGCTGTTACAGTTCCATTGATTCCGTATTTACTACGATTGAAATCAATTAAACGGTAGCGTCGTTTATGTCCACCACCACGGTGTCGAATCGTAATAACACCTCTATTGTTACGTCCTTTTTTACGGTGGTTTTTTCGAATTAAACTTTTTCTGGTTTAGCTTTTGTAATTTCGGTAAAAGCTGAAAGAGCACGGTGCCGTGTTCCGGGTGTATATGATTTATAAAGACGGATACTCATAAACGTTTCTTTTTATATTTATTAATTTTCGGTAAATAAGTCTATTACATCACCTTTCGCTAAAGTTACAATTGCTTTTTTATATTGTGGTTTCCACCCAATATATTTTCCTACACGTTTCTTTTTACGAGGAAGGCGGCAACTATTAACTTTGGTAACTTTTACATCAAATAAATATTCAATTGTATTTTTAATCGTAATTTTATCCGAATTGCGATCTACAATAAAACTATATTGATTGTTTTCTAAAAGCCTTGTTGCTTTGTCAGTTATAAGAGGATATTTAATAATATTTGCGTTCGTAAGAGTTGAATTAATCACAATAAGTTTCCTTTATATCAGTTATTGACAATGAGCTTAATATAATTTGCTTCGCTTTTAACAAACTAAGAGTATTTAGATTTGAAGCTAAAATTAATTCTACATTCTTAAGATTTTGTGTTGCTAATTTCAATGGAAGTGTCTTTTTTGAAACAACTAATAAAACCTTTTGATTTGAATTAATATTACAGTCATCACACATTTTTACAAAACTCTTCGTTTTTGATTCTGTAAGTGTATTTTCTAAATCTTCGATAACGATAACATTATTTTTTTTTGTTATATAACAAAGTTTGTAAAGCTAATTGACGTTCTTTTTTATTTAACTTTAAAGTAACGGCTTTTGGTTTTGGACCAAAAATTACACCCCCACCTTTCCATAATGGCGATCTGTTTGAACCAGCTCGAGCACGTCCAGTTCCCTTTTGTTGCCATGGTTTTCGACCACCACCTCGAACTTCACTTCGAGTCTTTGTTGACACTGTACCTTGTCGTTTAGAATTTAAATGTCTTACAATATCTTTATGTAATACATAATTCCCTGATTTATCAAGAATATTTAATGTTAATTCATGTGTAGAATTTAACGGTTTTCCAGCAATATCTACTGGAGTATATTTTATAAATTTTTGAACAGTCATACTTAATTTTGCTACTATAATTTTCTTAATTAGAAGGAGTAATACTTAATAAATTTCCTGGTTTTCCAGGAACTGATCCTTTGAATAATTAAAATATTTTCTTCTGAACTTAATTGAATAACTTTCAGCTTTTTAATAGTTGTCAGTTTATTTCCTAATTGACCAGCCATTTTTTTACCTGGTAAAACACGACCAGGTGTAGTACCCATACCAATCGAACCAGGTGCTCGATGATTTTTTGAACCGTGTGTCATTGGACCACGTGTAAAGTTATGACGTTTTTGTAATCCAGAAAATCCTTTACCAACAGTTTTACCTTTGATATTTACTAATTGATTAACTGAAAGTAAATCGACGTTTTAAAAACTTGGCCAACTTCAAATTCATCAACTGTATCTACTCGGAATTCTTTTAAATACTTTAAAGGTTGGATATTTGACTTTTGTAAATGACCTAATTCCGGTTGCGTTAAAGATTTATTTGATGTGTTACTATATCCAACTTGAATAGCATTATACCCATCTTTCATTTTCTGTCTTGATTTGCGTTATGATACAAGGTCCAACTTTTAGAATCGTAACAGGAATAATATTTCCTGACTCATCAAAAATTTGTGTCATACCGATTTTATTACCTAATAAACCTATACTCACGATAGTCCTCCCAATATTTTTATTATGTTTTCATTCACACAGCGTCGATTCAACATTAGAATAAAATAAAACTAATTAAAATTAGTAAATTATAACTCTAGTTTACGAGCGTTCTAATTGTTTTGTCTATATATGGTAAATTAACACTATTATTTTATATAAAGCATTTGTATATATGAAACTATTGGAGAAATAAACAAAAACTTATTAATATAAATGGGAATATGTTCTTTTTAAAAAAAAACAATATTCCCATTTATATTAATAAGTTTTTGTTTATTTCTCCAATAGTTTCATATATACAAATGCTTTATATAAAATAATAGTGTTAATTTACCATATATAGACAAAACAATTAGAACGCTCGTAAACTAGAGTTATAATTTACTAATTTTAATTAGTTTATTTTATTCTAATGTTGAATCGACGCTGTGTGAATGAAACATAATAAAAATATTGGGAGGACTATCGTGAGTATAGGTTTATTAGGTAATAAAATCGGTATGACACAAATTTTTGATGAGTCAGGAAATATTATTCCTGTTACGATTCTAAAAGTTGGACCTTGTATCATAACGCAAATCAAGACAGAAATGAAAGATGGGTATAATGCTATTCAAGTTGGATATAGTAACACATCAAATAAATCTTTAACGCAACCGGAATTAGGTCATTTACAAAAGTCAAATATCCAACCTTTAAAGTATTTAAAAGAATTCCGAGTAGATACAGTTGATGAATTTGAAGTTGGCCAAGTTTTAAACGTCGATTTACTTTCAGTTAATCAATTAGTAAATATCAAAGGTAAAACTGTTGGTAAAGGATTTTCTGGATTACAAAAAACGTCATAACTTTACACGTGGTCCAATGACACACGGTTCAAAAATCATCGAGCACCTGGTTCGATTGGTATGGGGTACTACACCTGGTCGTGTTTTACCAGGTAAAAAAATGGCTGGTCAATTAGGAAATAAACTGACAACTATTAAAAAGCTGAAAGTTATTCAATTAAGTTCAGAAGAAAAATAATTTTAATTATCAAAGGATCAGTTCCTGGAAAACCAGGAAATTTATTAAGTATTACTCCTTCTAATTAAGAAAATTATAGTAGCAAAATTAAGTATGACTGTTCAAAAATTTATAAAATATACTCCAGTAGATATTGCTGGAAAACCGTTAAATTCTACACATGAATTAACATTAAATATTCTTGATAAATCAGGGAATTATGTATTACATAAAGATATTGTAAGACATTTAAATTCTAAACGACAAGGTACAGTGTCAACAAAGACTCGAAGTGAAGTTCGAGGTGGTGGTCGAAAACCATGGCAACAAAAGGGAACTGGACGTGCTCGAGCTGGTTCAAACAGATCGCCATTATGGAAAGGTGGGGGTGTAATTTTTGGTCCAAAACCAAAAGCCGTTACTTTAAAGTTAAATAAAAAAGAACGTCAATTAGCTTTACAAACTTTGTTATATAACAAAAAAAATAATGTTATCCGTTATCGAAGATTTAGAAAATACACTTACAGAATCAAAAACGAAGAGTTTTGTAAAAATGTGTGATGACTGTAATATTAATTCAAATCAAAAGGTTTTATTAGTTGTTTCAAAAAAGACACTTCCATTGAAATTAGCAACACAAAATCTTAAGAATGTAGAATTAATTTTAGCTTCAAATCTAAATACTCTTAGTTTGTTAAAAGCGAAGCAAATTATATTAAGCTCATTGTCAATAACTGATATAAAGGAAACTTATTGTGATTAATTCAACTCTTACGAACGCAAATATTATTAAATATCCTCTTATAACTGACAAAGCAACAAGGCTTTTAGAAAACAATCAATATAGTTTTATTGTAGATCGCAATTCGGATAAAATTACGATTAAAAATACAATTGAATATTTATTTGATGTAAAAGTTACCAAAGTTAATAGTTGCCGCCTTCCTCGTAAAAAGAAACGTGTAGGAAAATATATTGGGTGGAAACCACAATATAAAAAAGCAATTGTAACTTTAGCGAAAGGTGATGTAATAGACTTATTTACCGAAAATTAATAAATATAAAAAGAAACGTTTATGAGTATCCGTCTTTATAAATCATATACACCCGGAAACACGGCACCGTGCTCTTTCAGCTTTTACCGAAATTACAAAAGCTAAACCAGAAAAAAGTTTAATTCGAAAAAACCACCGTAAAAAAGGACGTAACAATAGAGGTGTTATTACGATTCGACACCGTGGTGGTGGACATAAACGACGCTACCGTTTAATTGATTTCAATCGTAGTAAATACGGAATCAATGGAACTGTAACAGCTATTGAGTATGATCCCAACCGAAATGCACGAATTGCACTAATTTGTTATAGCGATGGTGAAAAACGTTATATCTTACACCCAAAAGGTTTAAATGTTGGTGATACAATTTTATCTGGATCAGGATCAGCATTCAGTATTGGAAATACATTACCATTAAGTGAAATTCCTTTAGGTACATCTGTTCATAATCTGGAATTAATTCCAAACAAGGGAGGACAACTTGTTCGTGCAGCAGGTACATCTGCAAAAATTTTAGCAAAAGAAGGCGATTACGTTACTTTACGTTTACCATCGAAAGAAATTCGATTATTACGAAAAGAATGTTTTGCCACAGTTGGTGAAATTAGTAACAATGATGCATTTTTAGTTCAAAGCGGAAAAGCAGGCCGAACTCGTTGGCTTGGAAAACGTCCAACTGTACGTGGATCGGTAATGAATCCATGTGATCACCCACACGGTGGTGGTGAAGGACGTGCACCAATTGGACGTACTCGTCCATTAACTCCATGGGGTAAACCAGCATTAGGTATGAAAACACGCAAAAACAAGAAATTAAGCGATAGTTATATTCTTCGACGACGTGTATAGCAGAATTATTTACGATTATTAACAAAAAGATTTCAAAAATGGCACGATCATTAAAAAAAAGTCCCTTTGTTGCTTATCATTTATTAAAAAAAATTGATAAGATGAATGAGGCAAATAATAAAAAAGATACAATTACTACTTGGTCAAGATCTTCAACAATTTTACCAAATATGGTTGGGTTCACAATTGCAGTTTACAATGGTAAACAGCATGTACCAATTTTTATTTCGGATCAATTAGTCGGACACAAATTGGGTGAATTTGTCTCAACAAGAAATTTCAAAACTCATATTAAAGCTGATAGAAAAGCAAAACGTTAATTATTTGAAACTAATGAATTGGAATCTATTTCGTTATCTTGTACAAGTCATTGGAGATCCAACAACTTCGGAAACCTTACAGAAAGGTCAAGGTATGGAAGAATCTTCGATTTACAATAGACAGAAAGTTAAAAAAAAAGAAACTAAAAATGATGTCTATCTCCAAAATGAAAATGCGGTGAGTGAATGGATATCCTTATCGTTGGATAAAAAAAGTTTTACAGATCTGGAACGTATTGAGATTAATGAAAAATTAAAGTTGCCTTATGAAGGTCGACAATTATTCACTCGATGGACACATTCTTATCCTAATTTGAATGAAATTAAATCAAAAACGTTCTACATAAAATATGATCAGGAATTATCAGTAGTTAATAAAATTATGTTGAATAATTTTCAGAATAAATATTTGTATCATGTTATTGATGATATTATGTATTCTTTAAAATCAAAACCCATTGAACGGGATAATCTATTAGCTATTATTTATTCACCTGTTCTTTATTTACAAAATAATTTTTCTATCGATTTTTTTGATATTTGGATCGATGAAATTTATATTCATCAAGAATCCAAAGTTAATAAATTTTTAGCAAAAAATATTCCAAATTTAGAACCATCTAGTTATATAACGATTAAATTCTTATATACAACTAAACTTCCGGTTAAAAAACCTGAACCTTTATGGTAACCTTGGATTTTACTAAAAGAAAGTTACTTTTATAAACTAGAAATACATGTATTAATTAACTTACTATGGCCAACTCGCAATCAGTAAAAGCAGTAGCAAAATATATTCGGATGTCTCCGCACAAAATTAGACGAGTGATTGATCAAATTCGAGGTCGCTCATATCAAGAAGCTTTAATGATTTTAGAATTTTTACCTTATGATGCTGGTGGGCCTATTTGGCAAGTAGTTCACTCTGCAGCTGCAAATGCTAAACATAATTATGGATTAGACAAAAAAAAATTAATTATTGATGAAATTTTTGCGGATGAAGGACCAAAATTAAAAAGAATTCGTCCTCGTGCACAAGGACGAGCATATAAAATTTTAAAACCAACTTGTCACATTACAGTTGTGATGAAAGAAACCAATTAAATTAGAAATTTATGATTTTAAATTAAGAGAATTCATATATGGGTCAAAAAAACACATCCTTTAGGGTTTCGATTAGGTATTGTACAAGAACATCAATCTGTATGGTATGCTAATTTTAATCAGTACGCTAGCATTTTAGAAGAAGATGATAAAATTCGAACTTACATAAATACAATTTCGCGCGCAAATTATATTTCAAAGGTCAAAATTTATCGAAATGTATTAAAAGATCATATCCAATTAACGATCGAGACTGGAAAACCAGGAATCTTAGTTGATGATATGGGTAATGGATTAAAAAATTTATTAAAGAATCTTAAAAAATTATTACCTGCTGGTCGTCAATTAACAATTAAGGTTTCGGAAATCGAATTTGTTGATTTAGAAGCTAAACTTTTAGCAGATTTAGTTGCGGAACAGTTAGAAAAACGTATTGCATTTAGACGTGCAACTCGGACTGTCTTACAACGCGCACAACGACAAAATGTAAATGGAATTAAAATCCAAGTTTCTGGACGTTTAAATGGTGCTGAAATTGCACGAAGTGAATGGGTTCGTGAAGGACGTGTGCCTCTACAAACCTTACGTGCAGATATCGATTATGCAACAACGGAAGCCAATACAATCTATGGCGTTTTAGGAATTAAAATTTGGCTTTTCAAAAGTGAAATTTTATCTAAATAAATAAGATTTATTACGACAATTTATATTTTTATTACATTCATTTGTTATGTTAAGTCCAAAAAGAACAAAATATAGAAAATACCACCGTGGCCGTATGCGAGGAAAAGCAACACGTGGTAACGAAATTTGCTTTGGTAGTTTCGGTTTGCAAGCTTTAGAACCAAATTGGATTACCTCACGTCAAATTGAAGCGTCTCGACGAACAATTACACGTTACACAAAACGTGGAGCAAAATTGTGGATTCGGATCTTCCCAGACAAAACTGTTACAGCTCGAGCAGCTGAATCACGAATGGGGTCTGGTAAAGGTGCTGTAGATTATTGGGTAGCTGTAGTGAAGCCTGGAACAATCATTTTTGAAATTAGTTCTGTGCCAGAAGAAGTTGCCAGAGCTGCATTAAGTCTAGCTGCTTATAAATTACCTTTAAAAACAAAATTTATTAATAAAGACACTCTAAAATAAGCTATGAGTTTACCTAAATTTACTGACATTCTTTCACTTTCAAATGTAGAAATCTCAGAAGCGATTATTGAAACCGAAAGCAAATTATTTAATTTACGGTTTAAAAAGGCAACACGACAAAATTTAAAATCGCATGAAATAAAATATACAAAACGTCATTTGGCTCATTTAAAAACTCTTTTAACATTACGGTTAGAAAACGTAGAGCAAACAGACGAAATTAATAATTAATTCGGAATTAAGGAGTTAAAAAAATGCCAGTCAAACAACAAATTGGTATTGTAATTAGCAACAAGATGCAAAAAACAATTGTAGTCAAAGTTGAAAATCGATACCCACATCCAATCTATTCTAAAACATTGATCAAAACTAAAAAATACTTAGCTCATGATGAACAACAAACATGTAACATCGGAGATCAAGTATTAGTTCAAGAATGTCGACCGCTAAGTAAAAGAAAGCGTTGGGAGTTAGTGGAAATTCTTTCAAAATCATCGTTAATCAGTTAAATAGTATTTTATGATTTATCCTCAAACAATTTTAACCGTAGCTGATAACACAGGTGCGAAAAAAGTAATGTGTATTCGAATATTAGGTGGAAATAAGAAATATGCTGAAATTGGTGATACTATTATTGCCGTTGTGAAAGAAGCAATTCCAAACATGCCTATTAAACGTTCTGATGTAGTTAAAGCAATTATTGTACGAACTAAAAAAACTATTCGTCGACAAGACGGTATGTATATTAGATTTGATGATAATGCTGCAGTTATTGTAAATCCTGAAAATAACCCACGTGGGACACGAGTATTTGGGCCTGTAGCTCGCGAAATTCGTGATAAAAACCTTTCAAAAATTGTTTCATTAGCTCCGGAGGTTTTATAGATGGCACAAACTAAGAAACTTAATGTAAAAGTTGGTGATCAAGTAACAATTATTTCTGGTTTTCATAAGAATGAAACTGGAGAAGTTATTAAAATAGACAAAAAGACACAAAAGGTGGTTGTTCAAGGAATTAATTTTAAATTTAAACATGTGAAACCAACCACTGAGAATGAAATAGGTGAAATTAAACAATTTGAAGCTCCTATTCATCATTCGAATGTAAAAATAAATTAAATAGAACTTACTATGCTAAATCAACATTCATTAGAAGAAATTGGTGATATCCATAATCTATTAGAAGATATAAAAAAGGAATATGAAGAAGGTATTAAACCGATTTTAATCAAAAATACACCTTCTCGATTTAGAAATCCTCATACAGTTCCGAAATTAAAAAAAATTCAAATCAATCGTGGTCTTGGATTAGCGGCGCAAAATACAAGTATTTTGAAAAAAAATATTGAGGAATTTGAACGAGTAAGTGGTCAAAAACCTATTATTACACGATCAAAAAAAGCAATTGCCGGATTTAAAATTCGTGAAGATATGGAATTAGGGTTAAGTGTAACTTTACGTGGCGAAAAGATGTATGCATTTTTAACGAAATTATTATTCTTTACGTTTGCACAAATTCGTGATTTCCGTGGTTTATCATTACGTAGTTTTGATAAAGCAGGAAATTATACTTTTGGTTTAAAAGAACAATTAATTTTCCCTGAAATTAATTATGATGATGTCGACCAAGCACGTGGATGTACAATTACAATTGTTTTAGAGCACTCTTCTCCAAAATACCAGTCTAAATCTATGGACAAAATTTTAAATGGAATGATTCTTTTCAAATTCTTACGATTCCCATTAAATGATTGTGGGTATTATGACAAATATTCGTCATTCTCAGAAGTAAGTCAAGTTTGGGATCGTAAGAGACATTTAAAACGAAAACGTTGGTCACAAGAATAAATAAAACTATATTTGATAAGGAGAAAATTGTGGTAACAGATACGATTTCAGATATGTTAACAAGAATTCGCAATGCTACTATGGTCAAGCACCAAATTGTTCAGATTCCTGTTACAAAAATGTCAGTAGCAATTGCAACTATTTTAAACGAAGAAGGCTTTATTGTAGGTTTTGAAAATTACGAAGAAGGTAATCGTAAATACTTATTGCTTTCTTTAAAATATACAGGAAAATCTAGAAACTCAGTAATTAGTGAAATTAAACGAGTTAGTAAACCTGGTTTACGTGTTTACGCTAATTCAAAAGAATTACCAAGAGTTTTAGATAATTTAGGAATCGCTATTATGTCAACATCTCGTGGTGTAATGACAAACCTAAAAGCGAAAGAGCTTGGTATTGGTGGTGAAGTGTTATGTTATATTTGGTAAATAAGGAGTTTCAAAAATGTCACGTATAGGAAAATTACCAATCACTATCCCTGATAATGTTGATGTCAATTGGAACGGTTCAGAAATTACTGCCAAAGGTAAATTTGGAACCTTAGAAATTGCCATTCCTGACACAATTGGGATTGAACACGCTGATAATACCGTAAAAGTGAGTTTAACAAATGACGCTCGTAATCTTCGTTCATTACATGGATTGTATCGAACATTAATCAACAATATGATTATCGGAGTTTCAGAACAGTTTGAACTAACATTAATCTTAAAAGGTGTGGGTTATCGAGCAGCAGTTCAAGGAAAAGAAATTGTTTTAAGTTTAGGTTACAGTCACCCAGTTACGATTGAAATTCCAGAAACTATTTCTGTAGAAGTTGTTCAAAATACGACAATCAATTTAAAGTCATGTGATAAAGAATTATTAGGTTTGTTCGCATCTAACATTCGTGCTTGGAGAAAACCAGAACCGTATAAGGGAAAAGGAATTCTTTATAAAAATGAACAGATTCTTAGAAAAGCTGGAAAAGCTGGAAAATAAGTTCACTAGCTAAATTACATTTAGTAATTTGGATGAGTGAACCTTTCCACGTTTTTATTGAATTCGTAAAATTTTATATTAAACCCCACAAAATTATGAAACTTTCTAGACGGACTTTATTAAAATTAAAAAACAAAAACAAAAAATTAAAACCGAATAAATATAGAAAATTAAAACGTCAAGCATTACGTGGAACAGTAAAGGGTACACAAGAACGACCACGCTTATCAGTTTATCGTTCTAATGAAAATATTTATGCACAAATTATTGACGATACCACTTCAAAAACGTTATTAACTTGTTCAACACTAGATCGTTCTATTAAACTTACCTTAGCAACTGGGCGTACGTGTGATGCATCTCGCCTTATTGGAGAAAAGTTAGCAGAATTGAGTTTAAAACAAAACATTACAAAGATTGTTTTTGATCGTGGTCCTTATCTATATCATGGTCGAATCAAAGCTTTAGCAGATGGCGCACGAGCAGGTGGATTAAAATTTTAATTTCAAAATTTGTAAAACAATATAGATAAATTAACTGTTATGAGCACTGATTTAAAAAAAATAAGCAGAGTAAAAAAAAATTCACGTAACAAACCAAAATTTGTAGAACGATTAATTAAAATTAGTCGAGTTTCAAAGGTAACAAAAGGTGGAAAAAAATTAAGTTTTCGTGCCGTTGTTGTAATTGGTGATGAAAATGGAAAAGTTGGTGTTGGTGTGGCTAAAGCTGATGATGTAGTAAATGCATTTAAAAAAGCAAAAGCAGATGGTCACAAAAATTTAATTGAATTACCAATTACAAAATCCTTAAGTATTCCACACAATGTAGTCGGAAATTTTGGTGCATGTAAAGTAATTATGAGACCATCAATTGAGGGTTCTGGTGTAATTGCTGGTGGTGCCGTTCGAATTGTATTAGAAGTCGCAGGTGTTAAAAATGTAATTGCAAAACAATTAGGATCAAATAACTTATTGAATAATGCAAGAGCATCAATTTGTGCGCTACAAAATTTAACAACTAAATCACAGGTCGCAAAAATTCGTGACTTGAACTAAGAATCATTTATAAAATCTAAAAAAAAATAAACTGTGATAATTAAAATTAGTTGGAGACTTATAAAAATTTTATTACCGCGTATTTTTATTACTTCGATAATTCTTTTATTTATTCGAAGCGGTACATTTCTTCCGGTTCCCGGAATTAATCACAATGATTTAGCATTTTCGATTCAACAGAATTTAGTTGCTAAAAATTTGATACGTACATTTTTAGGAGATAAGATTTTTATTATTGGGTTGTTTACGTTAAATATTTTTCCAGCCATAAACGCAACTATTATTCTTCAATTTCTGATCGGTTTTTCTCCACAATTAGCAAAACTACAAAAAGAAGGTGATTTCCAAGGACGACGTGAAATTAGTCGTTTAACTCGGAATATTACCGTAATTTTAGCAATTGTTCAAAGTATTGGGGTGACTTTATATCTTCGTCCCATCTTGTTTGATTGGAATGTCCTTTTAGCAAGTCAAATTGTTATCTGGTTAACCGCAGGAGCAATGATTGTTTTATGGCTTAGTGAAGTCATTACAGATTATGGTTTAGGAAATGGAACATCGTTGTTAGTTTATACTAATATTGTTTCAAATTTACCAAACCTTATTAGTAAAATAGCGACAGATAATACTGAGAACACAATGGTTCTTTCAGCTATGTCGATGTTTGGACTTGGGATTTTAATTTTAGGTGCATTATATGCAATTGTATTATTACAAAATTCTACTCTTAATATTAATTTAATTTCATCCAAACGATTAAGTCGAGCGTCTGCTCAATATGATGGTAATGACAGTATTAGTTACCTTCCATTACGATTTAATCAAGCTGGTGTAATGCCAATTATTTTAACAACTAGTTTTTTGGTAATTCCAAATTATCTTATTAATTTAGGCATTTTCCAATCTTTAAATTTTCTTATCAATTTCAAATGGATTTATTGGATAGGTTATTTTGTTTTAATTTTAGCCTTTAGTTCCTTCTATTCATCAATTGTTTTAAATCCAAAAGATATTTCCGATCAACTTCAAAAATCAGCGGTTAAAATTCCTGGTGTTCGACCAGGTGTTCAGACAATATTTTATTTAAAACAAGAAATACAAAGAATTACATTAATGGGTGCGACATTACTTGCATTCATCACAATCATTCCTAATTTTATTGAATCTACGTTAAATATTACAAGTTTAAATGGTTTAAGTACAACATCCTTCCTAATTTTAGGTGGTGTAGTCTTAGATTTAAAACGTGAAGTTAGTAATATTTACTTCTCTGAAATTTATACGGATATGTATCGATAAAATAAAAATTATTATTTAAAAATAAAAACATGAAAGTTCGTCCTTCAGTAAAGAAAATGTGTGACAAATGTCGTGTCATTAAAAGACATGGTAAAATTATGGTAATTTGTACCAATCCAAAACACAAACAACGTCAAGGGTAATATTACAAAGGAGTCTAAAAAATGGTAAGATTAGTTGGTGTTGATTTACCCAGAAATAAAAAAATTGCATACGCATTAACATACATTCACGGAATTGGCCTTACATCTGCAAAAAAAATTATTGAAATTGCAGAAATCGATTCAGATACACGTGTTTATGATTTAACAACAGAGCAATCAGTTGCCTTACGTCAAACCTTAGAAAATACTGATTTAAAATTAGAAGGTGATCTACGACGTTTTAATGGTTTAAATATTAAACGATTAAATGAAATCAACTGTCATCGCGGAAAACGTCATCGAAATAGTTTACCTGTAAGAGGTCAACGAACTCGAACAAATGCGCGTAGTCGCCGTGGAGTTAAGAAGACTGTTACAGGTAAGAAAAAATAATTTTATACGAGCTTTGGATTTATTTGAAATTTTTATATGCCACAAACAACTAGAAAATCAACAATTAGAAAAGATAAAAGTAATTTAAGAAATGGTGTTGTCCATATTCAGTCAACTTTCAACAATACAATTGTAACTATTACAAATGTAAATGGTGATACTGTTTCATGGGCATCGGCTGGAAGTTCTGGATTCAAAGGAGCAAGAAAAAGTACACCGTTTGCAGCTCAAACTGCTGCTGAAAAAGCAGCGATCGAAGCAGCAAATATTGGGATCAAAAGTGTTGACATTTTAGTCAAAGGCCAAGGATCAGGTCGTGAAACTGCTATTAGAGCCATTGAAGGCGCAGGTTTAGAAATAACATCAATTCAGGATATCACATCTGTTCCACATAATGGGTGTCGACCTCCTAAACGTCGTCGCGTTTAGCGTTTAGTTTTAAAAAATCAAATGATAAATAACATTTCAGTAAAATGCCTAAAATCTGACAAGATCGAATCAGGGGCTTGTCATGGACAATTTTTAATCAATTCTTTAAAATCAGGCCAAGGAATCACAATCGGTAATCAATTACGACGCGTTCTTTTAAATGACTTAGGTGGAGTTGCAATTACCGCTGTTCGAATTGCTGGGGTTAGTCATGAGTTTTCAACAATTCCTGGTGTTCGGGAGGATATTCTAGAAATTTTACTAAATTTAAAAGGAGTTATCTTACGGGGGAATCCACAATCACCACAATTTGGTCGTTTAAAAATTCAAGGCCCGATCGTTGTAACAGCCGATTTAATTCAGTTACCATCTGATTTAGAACTTGTAAATCCAAACCATTATATTATGACGATTTCAACTGCAAATGTAATTGAAATTGAGTTTAAGTTTGAATATGGTACTGGATATAAATTAGCATCCCAAACGTTTTTAGAAGATGATGAAAATTATCTACAACTTGATACAATTTTTATGCCGGTTCAAAAAGTCGATTTCAAAATAGAAAACGTTTATGATAATGCCAATAACATTACAGAACGGTTATTTTTAGATATTTGGACAAATGGTAGTATTTCACCAGATGAAGCATTTAAAGCTGCAGCTCAGGTTACAATTGATTTATTTAGTTTATTAGTAGAAACGAAACAAACAACTAAAATTAATAAATTAGAACCTAAAATTCAATCTATAAGCATTGAACCTTATACGAATATTGCAATTGAAGAATTGCAATTATCTGTTCGAGCCTATAATTGTTTAAAAAAAGCTCAAATCAATACAGTTGGAGATTTATTACAATATTCGCCTGAAAAACTTCAAGAACTAAAAAACTTTGGTCGAAAATCATCTATTGAAGTTTTTTCGACATTAAAAAATAAATTAGGTATTATCTTACGATAATTCCTATATATATGCTTATTTTTAGTTATTAAAAAAAATTATGAACTCACTAAATAAAACATTCTTACCAACTCAAGATTATAAGAACCGTAATTGGTATCTTATTGATTGCAGTGGACAAACATTGGGTCGACTAGCAACTATAATTTCAGGTTTACTGAAAGGTAAAAACAAATCACAATACCATCCAGCTATTGATACAGGCGATTACGTTGTTTTAATCAATGCTGATGCGATTGTTGTAAATGAAACAAGTAAACATTATATTGTTCGAAATCCAGGTCGACCTGGTAGTTCTTTAAAGATTCGTAACGTTGTTGACTGTCTTCCGCAATTTACAATCGAAAGAGCAGTGAAACGAATGTTATCAAACACTGAATCAAAACGCTTAATGAGACGCTTAAAAATTTATAATGGTGAAAACCATCTTCATCAAGCTCAAAATCCAATTGAAGTTGATGTTACAGATTTATATTCAAGTCTTAAAATTGGATAGGAAAGAAATTGAAATATTCTGACTGTTTCAAATTTAGAAACTACTAGATATACTTCAATTTTAATACTACGTAAATAAAATAACACGAAATACTTATGACAAAGTTAACTTTTCAAAAAAATGATATTGGACTTGGAAAACGAAAACAAGCGGTTGCGCGAGTTTTCTTAGTACCAGGTGAAGGAAATATTATAATTAATAAAGTTTCTGGAAATCACTATTTACAATACAATGATACATATTTATCAACAGTTTTAGCACCATTAAAAACTTTAAACCTAGAGTCACAATTTGATATTGTTGCATTAGTAAAAGGTGGTGGTCTTACAGGACAAGCCGAAGCAATTCAATTAGGAGTTGCAAGACAACTATGTAAAATTAATGAGCAACATCGAACAAGCTTAAAACCATATGGATTCTTAACTCGTGATTCACGAATTAAAGAACGTAAAAAATATGGTTTACGAAAAGCCAGAAAAGCTCCTCAATACTCAAAACGTTAAAATTTTCTCAAAAACTATTATGCCAAAAACAGATATACATCCAGAATGGTTTGCACAAGCACCAATTCTATGTGATGGAAAGCCGTTGGGTTTAATTGGTTCTACCAAGCCCGAACTACAAGTTGATATGTGGTTAGCAAACCATCCATTTTATACAAAAAATCAAGTAATGATTGATAGTGAAGGTCGAGTGGAAAGATTCATGAAAAAATATGGTTTAAGCTCAACCGATCAGTAATATATTTAAAAATATTTTAAGACTTTTATGCCAACTATTCAGCAATTAGTACGCTCAAGACGTATCAATATTAAGAAGAAAACAAAATCACCGGCTCTTGTGAATTGTCCACAACGACGAGGAGTTTGCACACGAGTTTATACAACAACACCAAAAAAACCAAATTCGGCTATTCGAAAAGTTGCTCGGGTTAGATTAACTTCAGGTTTTGAAGTAACAGCTTATATTCCTGGAATTGGTCACAATTTACAAGAACACTCAGTTGTTTTAATCCGTGGTGGTCGAGTAAAAGATTTACCTGGTGTTAGATATCATATTGTCCGTGGGGCATTAGATACTGGTGGTGTACAAGATAGACGACAAGGTCGTTCTAAATATGGTGTTAAAAAGCCAAAAGCTTAATAAATCATAATTTATTAAATGAAATAAAAATATTCAGTAATTATATTTTATGTCACGTAGAAATATTTCAAAGAAACGTTTTCCAGAAACGGATTCTGTTTATAACAGTTATTTAGTTAGTTTACTTATTACACGAATTTTAAAGTCAGGCAAAAAGACAATTGCTAAAAAGATTGTATATGATGCATTTGAAATCATTCAACAAAAAACTAATGATGATCCATTAAAAGTATTTGAAAATGCAATTCGAAAAGCTAGTCCTGTTGTTGAAGTAAAAGCTCGAAGAATTGGTGGATCAACATACCAAGTTCCGATTGAAGTAAGTCGATTTAGAGCAACAAATCTTTCATTACGTTGGATTATTCAATATTCAAAACAACGAGTTGGAAGAAGTATGGCAATCAAATTAGCAAATGAAATTATTGACACTGCTAACGAAATTGGTAATACTATTAAAAAAAAGGAAGAAACTCATAAGATGGCTGAAGCAAATAAAGCTTTTGCACATTTTAGATACTAAGTCCGAATTAAATTAAAAAACAATCTCGCTACAAGCTAACAATTTAATTGTAATTTTTTAAAACTTAAAGGAATTTTATAATGGCACGTGAAAAATTTGAACGTACAAAACCGCACGTTAATATTGGAACAATTGGTCATGTTGACCACGGTAAAACAACATTAACAGCAGCAATTACTGCAACTTTATCATTAGAAGGTGGTTCAGCAATTAAAGATTATGCTGATATTGATGGAGCACCAGAAGAACGTGCTCGTGGTATTACAATTAATACAGCACACGTTGAATACGAAACACAAACTCGTCATTACGCACACGTAGATTGTCCAGGTCACGCTGATTACGTAAAAAACATGATTACGGGTGCAGCACAAATGGATGGAGCGATTTTAGTTGTATCAGCTGCTGATGGTCCAATGCCTCAAACGCGTGAGCACATCTTATTATCAAAACAAGTAGGTGTTCCAGATATTGTTGTATTCTTAAACAAACAAGATCAAGTAGATGATGATGAATTATTAGAATTAGTTGAATTAGAAGTTCGTGAGCTATTATCTGCTTATGATTTCCCAGGTGACGATATTCCAATTTGTCCAGGTTCAGCATTACAAGCAATTGAAGCTATTTCATCAAACCCAGATCTTAAACGTGGTGACAACCCATGGGTTGATAAGATTTTTGCTTTAATGGATGCTGTAGATGAGTATATTCCAACACCAGAACGTGATACTGAAAAAACTTTCTTAATGGCAATTGAGGATGTATTCTCAATTACTGGTCGAGGAACTGTTGCAACAGGTCGTATTGAACGTGGTGTAGTAAAAGTTGGTGAAAGTGTTGAGATCGTTGGTGTTGCTGATACACAAACAACAACAATTACTGGAATTGAAATGTTCCAAAAAACATTAGACGAAGGTTTTGCTGGAGATAACGTAGGTATCTTATTACGTGGTGTTACTCGTGAAGATATTGAACGTGGAATGGTATTATCTCAACCAGGTACAATCACTCCACACACAGTTTTTGAATCAGAAGTATATGTTTTAACAAATGATGAAGGTGGTCGTACAACACCATTCTTCACTGGTTACCGTCCACAATTCTACGTTCGAACTACGGATGTAACAGGTGCAATTACAGACTTCACTGCAGATGATGGATCAGCAGTTGAAATGGTATTACCAGGTGATCGTATTAAAATGACAGCAGAATTAATTTACCCTGTTGCGATCGAAGATGGTATGCGATTTGCGATTCGTGAAGGTGGTCGTACAATTGGAGCAGGTGTAGTTTCTAAAATTGTTAAATAGTTAAAAAATTTTATGAATAATAAAACGAATGAAAAAGTTCGTATACGATTAGAATCTTTTAATCATGAACTTTTAGTTTCTTCATGTCGAAAAATCACTCAAACTTTAAGTCCAACTTCTGTAAATTCAATTGGAATGGTAACTTTACCAACATCAAAACGAATTTATTGTGTTTTACGATCACCGCACGTTGATAAGGATTCACGTGAACACTTTGAAATCCGAACTCATAAGCGCGTACTAGAGGTCTATTCAGATCCAGATGTATCGATCGTGGATTTATTATCCGAAATTCAAATAGATGCAGGCGTATTTTGCTCTGTATCAATTGGTTAATAACTAACCTTAATTTCCTAAATAATATTTATTTAGGAAATTATAATATTCTTTTTTTCTTGAAATCTATTAATAACTAAACTTATTAACGCGACATGTTATTTATTTTAAAATTGCTGGATTTTGCAAATTGTTTCTAAATGAATAAATAAAAATTACTGTTTCACAACTCCTTAGTTTCCCTGTATGTATTTTTAGCTACGCTTCGTTAACCGTTTTGGAGTCCGTATTTGTTTCTTCTAGAGAATCTAAAGCGAAACCTAGCAATATACGAAATCATTCCGAAAGCACCTAAAATCGCCTAATTTTGACCTTACAAACTATTTTTGATATATGTTCCATTCTTTCTTTGAATAACCACTAACAGTGCTCTACACTCCTTCTCGAAGGCCAAGGATTAATCAAAAGTTAAGTGGATTCGAGTAATCTTAATTCAGTTAAAAAGCTTTGAAACCGAAGTAGATCAGTATTGACCATCGTCAAATTCTAGCCAGGAATCCCGTATCATGGTCAGAGACATACTTAGAAACATCCTAAAAACCGACTAAAGACAAACTCCAATGATTTAAAAAGAAAACAATAAAAAAGTAGCTAACTCGTGATAAAAAGCACTATAAGACACATTAAGGGAGTCGAAACCTTCTAAGATACTTATAATCTAGATGGTTTAAAACTCATTTCTATTCACACAATTCTTGGACAATTAAAACTTTGGCATTGAACTATCTTCCCAGGAGGTCCCCCCCCAAGTATTTTCGTCGATTTATAACGTTTCACTACTGAGTTCGAGATGGATCAGTGTGGTTCCGCTGAATACACTAAAAACACCAAAGCAAAAATAGTTACTAAATTAATTAGTAACTATAAGTTTATTTAAAATTCAAGTCCTCGGTCTGTTAGCACATCTCAGCTCATATATTACTACATTTATACTTGATGCCTATTAAACGGTTAGTCTTACCGTGACCTTACTCACTTACGTGATGAGAATACTTATCTTGAGGTGGGCTTCCCACTTAGATGCTTTCAGCGGTTATCCACTCCATACATAGCTACCCAGCGTTTACCGTTGGCACGATAACTGGTACACCAGAGGTATGTCCTTCTCGGTCCTCTCGTACTAAAGAAGGCTCCTCTCAATATTCTAACGCCTACACCGGATATGGACCGAACTGTCTCACGACGTTCTGAACCCAGCTCGCGTACCGCTTTCATGGGCGAACAGCCCAACCCTTGGGACGTACTACCGCCCCAGGATGCGATGAGCCGACATCGAGGTGCCAAACCTCCCCGTCGATGTGAACTCTTGGGGGAGATCAGCCTGTTATCCCTAGAGTAACTTTTATCCGTTGAGTGACGGCCTTTCCACTCAGCACCGTCAGATCACTAAGACCGACTTTCGTCCCTGCTCGACTTGTAGGTCTCACAGTCAAGCTTCCTTATGCCTTTACACTCTAGATACGATTTCTACACGTTCAGAGGAAACCTTTGTACGCCTCCGTTACCATTTGGGAGGCGACCGCCCCAGTCAAACTGCCCGCCTGAAACTGTCCTTTGACCAGATCATGATACAAAGTTAGAAATCTAACATTACCAGAGTGGTATCTCACTGATGGCTCCTAAATTCCCGCAAGAATAAACTCAACGCCTCCCACCTATGCTGCGCAAATAAAGTCCAATTTCAATTTCAAGTTACAGTAAAGCTTCATAGGGTCTTTCTGTCCAGGTGCAGGTAGTCCGCATCTTCACAGACAAGTCTATTTCACCGAGCCCCTCTCCGAGACAGTATCCAAATCATTACGCCTTTCGTGCGGGTCGGAACTTACCCGACAAGGAATTTCGCTACCTTAGGACCGTTATAGTTACGGCCGCCGTTCACCAGGGCTTCAGTTATCAGCTTCGCTAATGCTAACCAACTTCTTTAACCTTCTGGCACTGGGCAGGCGTCAGCCCCCATACATCGTCTTACGACTTAGCGGAGACCTGTGTTTTTGGTAAACAGTTGCTTGGATCTTGTTATTGCAACCTTATAAATAAGGCACTCCTTCTCCCGAAGTTACGGAGTCATTTTGCCGAGTTCCTTAGAGAGAGTTATCTCGCGCCCCTTAGTATACTCTACCTACCCACCTGTGTCGGTTATGGTACAGGCATTATTTATTTACGACAGTGCGAGCTTTTCTTGGAAGTCTGACATAGACTGCTTCAATGCCGTAGCATCTCGTCATCACGCCTCAACTCAAAACGTTTTCGCCGTTTCTCAACATCTCGAACGCTTAAACCGGTAACCAACATCCGGCCAGCTTAGCCTCCTTCGTCCCTCGTTATCAATAAATAATGGTACGGGAATATTAACCCGTTGTCCATCGACTACGCTTTTCAGCCTGGCCTTAGGTCCTGACTTACCCTCCGCGGACGAGCCTTCCGGAGGAAACCTTGGGTTTTCGGGGTATAGGATTCTCACCTATATTTTCGTTACTCAAGCCGACATTCTCACTTCTGCTTCGTCCATATCCGCTTCCGCTAATACTTCAATCTACAACAGAACGCTCCCCTACCGATATAGTTTCACTATATCGCACAGTTTCGGCAGATTACTTAGTCCCGTACATTTTCGGCGCAGGTTTACTCGATCAGTGAGCTATTACGCACTCTTTAAAGGATTGCTGCTTCTAAGCAAACCTCCTGATTGTTTTTGCACTCCCACCTCCTTTATCACTTAGCAATCATTTAGGGGCCTTAACTGGTGCTCTGGGCTGTTTCCCTCTTGACAATGGAGCTTATCCCCCACAGTCTCACTGATAAACTGTTCACTTAGTATTCTTAGTTTGCAACGATTTGGTACCGAATTACCAGCCCGCATACGTAACAGTGCTTTACCCCTAAGTTATAATATTTATCGCTGCGCCAAAACGCATTTCGGGGAGAACCAGCTAGCTCCGAATTCGATTGGCATTTCACCCCTAACCACAGCTCATCCGCTGATTTTTCAACATCAGTCGGTTGGGTCCTCCACTTAGTATTACCTAAGCTTCAACCTGGCCATGGTTAGATCATCCGGGTTCGGGTCTATAACCAGTGACATATGCCCTATTCAGGCTCGCTTTCACTATGGCTCCAGCATTCTCTGCCTTAACCTGCCACTACCTATAAGTCGCCGGCTCATTCTTCAACAGGCACGCAGTCAGACGATTTAGTCGTCCTCCTACTGGTTGTAAGTTTATGGTTTCATGTTCTTTTCACTCCCCTCCCGGGGTTCTTTTCACCTTTCCCTCACGGTACTGTTTCACTATCGGTCATTCAGTAATATTTAGCCTTACGAGGTGGTCCTCGCAGATTCACACGGAATTTCACGTGCTCCATGCTACTTGGGATTTGATTTGATTATTTCAATTTTCAACTACAAGACTATCACTTTCTTTGGTTAAGTATTCCAACTTATTCGTCTAATTGTCCTAATCGATTAACAATCGTCCCACTACCCTTAATCCAGAGAATTAAGTTTAGGCTTCTCCCGTTTCGCTCGCCGCTACTAAGGGAATCGTTTTTTACTTTCTTTTCCTCTAGGTACTAAGATGTTTCAGTTCCCTAGGTTCGCTCTTGCTTATCTATGAATTCAATAAGTAGTATAAAAAGTTTCCTCATTCGGAGACCTCCGGATCATAGCTTTTTTCCAACTCCCCGAAGCGTTTCGCCGGTAAACGCGTCCTTCATCGCTTCTGAATGCCAAGGTATTCCCCATAAACTCTTAATTCCTTGAATTTAAGACGTTTCTTAAAAAAATTCCATTGTTTTTCTCTTGTGGAGGTAAGCGGATTCGAACCGCTGACAACCGCCGTGCAAAGGCGGTGCTCTACCAGCTGAGCTATACCCCCGCTGGGCCATTCTGGATTTGAACCAGAGACCTCACCCTTATCAGGGGTGCGCTCTAACCAACTGAGCTAATAGCCCGTAAATCATTTTATATGATCTACAATTGTTTCCATTCCTAATTAGGAATGTATCGACCTTATAATTTAAAAATTTCTTTTTAAAAGGAGGTGATCCAACCGCACCTTCCAGTACGGTTACCTTGTTACGACTTCACCCTAGTCACTAATTCTACCTTAGGCATCCTCCTCCAAACGGTTAGAGTGACGACTTCGGGTATAACCAGCTTCCATGGTGTGACGGGCGGTGTGTACAAGGCCCGGGAACGAATTCACCGCTGTATAGCTGACCAGCGATTACTAGCGATTCCAACTTCATGCAGGCGAGTTGCAGCCTACAATCCGAACTTAGAATGAGTTTATAGATTAGCTTGTCCTCGCGGATTTGCATCTCATTGTCTCACCCATTGTAGCACGTGTGTAGCCCAGGGTGTAAGGGGCATGCTGACTTGACGTCATCCCCGCCTTCCTCCGGTTTATAACCAGCAGTCTTTCTAGAGTTCCTATAAGGCAACTAAAAATGAGGGTTGCGCTCGTTGCGGGACTTAACCCAACATCTCACGACACGAGCTGACGACAGCCATGCACCACCTGTGTATACGTTCCAAAAGGCACTTTCTTTTTTCAAAGAAATTCGTATCATGTCAAACCCTGGTAAGGTTCTTCGCGTTGCATCGAATTAAACCACATGCTCCACCGCTTGTGCGGGCCCCCGTCAATTCCTTTGAGTTTCACTCTTGCGAGCATACTTCCCAGGCGGGATACTTAACGCGTTAGCTTTGATACTGCACAGGTCGATCTGTTCAACATCTAGTATCCATTGTTTACAGCTAGGACTACTGGGGTATCTAATCCCATTTGCTACCCTAGCTTTCGTCTCTGAGTGTCAGTAATAGCCCAGTAAAGTGCCTTCGCCATCGGTGTTCTTTCCAATCTCTACGCATTTCACCGCTCCACTGGAAATTCCCTTTACCCCTACTATACTCTAGTCTAATAGTTTCGACTGCGATTTTGAAGTTGAGCCTCAAGATTTAACAGTTGACTTATTAAACCACCTACAGACGCTTTACGCCCAGTGATTCCGGATAACACTTGCATCCTCCGTATTACCGCGGCTGCTGGCACGGAGTTAGCCGATGCTTATTCTTCAGGTACACGTCATTTATTCCTCCCTGAAAAAAGAGGTTTACAACCCATAGGCAGTCATCCCTCACGCGAGATTGCTCCGTCAGGCTTTCGCCCATTGCGGAAAATTCCCCACTGCTGCCTCCCGTAGGAGTCTGGACCGTGTCTCAGTTCCAGTGTGTCTGATCGTCCTCTCAAACCAGATACTGATCGTCGCCTTGGTGAGCCATTACCTCACCAACAAGCTAATCAGCCGCAAGCTTCTCTCTAGGCGGAAAAATCCATTTCACTCGAAAGCATATGGGGTATTAGCAACCGTTTCCAGTTGTTGTCCCCCTCCTAAAGGCAAATTCTTACGTGTTACTCACCCGTCCGCCACTTGAGTCAAAGACTCTCGTACGACTTGCATGTGTAAAGCATCTCGCCAGCGTTCATCCTGAGCCAGGATCAAACTCTCTTTAAATTTCCATAAATTTGTTTTTTGAACTTCGTTTGAAGTTTGTCTCATAAAGTTAATTCTTATAGTAACGTATGAATTAGAATATCCGAGATTTTAAAGAGTATAAATAGTTTAAACTTAATAATCAACAGCCTATAAATATAATAAAAGAATATTATTAACTTGAATATATTAGAATAGAATCATTAATCTATGAAAATTACAGATTAACAATTCTATGAATAACTCAATACACTTAAAAAATACTATGCAGGTTATCCATTAAAATATTAAAACCAACCATTTGTTGCTGGTGAATTATATGACTATCTGGGAGTAATTGTAAATTTAAATCACTATACGCTGTTTTCATATATTCTAAAATATCAGGTCGTTCATTGAACCAAAATTCTCGGATATCATTTGGAATTGGATGTCTATACCATAAGGTTGGCAAATAATGGAAAACAAGTACATCTTTCATTTGATTATTAATCACGAGTTTGGTTGGTTCTCCTTCACTTGGAAGGAATGGCATTGTAAAGACTAAATGATTTAAACTATCTGCTACTACCCCAAGTGCTCCAAGAAAAATACTTCCAGTAACATTAACACCAAAAATAGAAGGGACAATTCCTTGCAGAGTATCTTCTGTCCAATCAACTGCCGTTGTTAGATATGACCATGGAAATGTATAAGGGTTAATATAAATTAGCCAAGAGATTGCAATTCGAAGAATTACCATTTGGGAATAAAAAACTAACCCAATAAATATCACTTCACGAAGAATTTCAAGAACACTAATATCTAAACATATATTCAATTTCACTTGAATAAATTCAGACAGCCAATCGGGTAGGAAAAAAATATTGTTATAATTTTCAATATAGAAATTATAAAAGCCTTCTTCTTGTGTTTCATATATATATCGTGGGACTGGCTCAACTCTAGGGGTTGGTCCAAATATCATTTCAAACCAAGTTTCTGGGCGCTGTGCTGGAGGAAAATAGGTTATCCGTTTCGGAAGACTGTCAATTGCTGCTAATTTTCCTTGCCCTTCCGAGAGAACCTTAGAAATCGTTGGCATACCAGTAGTCTCTGGATATCCAAACTGAGAAGCTATTTTTACAAATAATTCTCCAACTTTATCGTAAAATGCCGTTCGAACTGGAGCAAATTTTTCATCTAAACCCATTTTGAATTCGTATTAAGTTAATAAGTATTTGATTACTAAAAAAATATAGAAGATAATATTGTATATGGATAGGATACTATAAAATAACAATATTTAAAAGTATAAATTTGAAAAAAAATTCCTAGTCGTCTGATAAAAACTACATTCGTGAGTCTCTTATTGAACCCATCTTTTGACTCGGGATAGTAGGATTTGAACCTACGACCCCCTGCTCCCAAAGCAGGTGCTCTACCAAGCTGAGCTATATCCCGATAAATTCTTAGAAAAGAATCATTCTTCTAATTTAGACTGTAAAAAATTTGGCAAAAAAATTCAAGTTTTTTATAAAGTTTTTAGAAAGATTATAAAAAAGGTTAAATATTTATTTAACCTTTTTTATAGAACTATGCAAATTTACCAGAAGTAGATGCAATAACAAACGCAGCGAATGTTAAAATGAAACCAACTGCGAAATGCACTAAACCAACTAAACGTGCTTGAACAATCGATAAAGCGACTGGTTTATCACGC
>JAYLWH010000020.1:0-42586 GCA_037355735.1 Pseudo-nitzschia delicatissima | reverse complement strand
TAGTTTGGGCTCACGAACGTACACCACTTGCGAACTTAGTTCGTTGGCGTGATAAACCAGTCGCTTTATCGATTGTTCAAGCACGTTTAGTTGGTTTAGTGCATTTCGCAGTTGGTTTCATTTTAACATTCGCTGCGTTTGTTATTGCATCTACTTCTGGTAAATTTGCATAGTTCTATAAAAAAGGTTAAATAAATATTTAACCTTTTTTATAATCTTTCTAAAAACTTTATAAAAAACTTGAATTTTTTTGCCAAATTTTTTACAGTCTAAATTAGAAGAATGATTCTTTTCTAAGAATTTATCGGGATATAGCTCAGCTTGGTAGAGCACCTGCTTTGGGAGCAGGGGGTCGTAGGTTCAAATCCTACTATCCCGAGTCAAAAGATGGGTTCAATAAGAGACTCACGAATGTAGTTTTTATCAGACGACTAGGAATTTTTTTTCAAATTTATACTTTTAAATATTGTTATTTTATAGTATCCTATCCATATACAATATTATCTTCTATATTTTTTTAGTAATCAAATACTTATTAACTTAATACGAATTCAAAATGGGTTTAGATGAAAAATTTGCTCCAGTTCGAACGGCATTTTACGATAAAGTTGGAGAATTATTTGTAAAAATAGCTTCTCAGTTTGGATATCCAGAGACTACTGGTATGCCAACGATTTCTAAGGTTCTCTCGGAAGGGCAAGGAAAATTAGCAGCAATTGACAGTCTTCCGAAACGGATAACCTATTTTCCTCCAGCACAGCGCCCAGAAACTTGGTTTGAAATGATATTTGGACCAACCCCTAGAGTTGAGCCAGTCCCACGATATATATATGAAACACAAGAAGAAGGCTTTTATAATTTCTATATTGAAAATTATAACAATATTTTTTTCCTACCCGATTGGCTGTCTGAATTTATTCAAGTGAAATTGAATATATGTTTAGATATTAGTGTTCTTGAAATTCTTCGTGAAGTGATATTTATTGGGTTAGTTTTTTATTCCCAAATGGTAATTCTTCGAATTGCAATCTCTTGGCTAATTTATATTAACCCTTATACATTTCCATGGTCATATCTAACAACGGCAGTTGATTGGACAGAAGATACTCTGCAAGGAATTGTCCCTTCTATTTTTGGTGTTAATGTTACTGGAAGTATTTTTCTTGGAGCACTTGGGGTAGTAGCAGATAGTTTAAATCATTTAGTCTTTACAATGCCATTCCTTCCAAGTGAAGGAGAACCAACCAAACTCGTGATTAATAATCAAATGAAAGATGTACTTGTTTTCCATTATTTGCCAACCTTATGGTATAGACATCCAATTCCAAATGATATCCGAGAATTTTGGTTCAATGAACGACCTGATATTTTAGAATATATGAAAACAGCGTATAGTGATTTAAATTTACAATTACTCCCAGATAGTCATATAATTCACCAGCAACAAATGGTTGGTTTTAATATTTTAATGGATAACCTGCATAGTATTTTTTAAGTGTATTGAGTTATTCATAGAATTGTTAATCTGTAATTTTCATAGATTAATGATTCTATTCTAATATATTCAAGTTAATAATATTCTTTTATTATATTTATAGGCTGTTGATTATTAAGTTTAAACTATTTATACTCTTTAAAATCTCGGATATTCTAATTCATACGTTACTATAAGAATTAACTTTATGAGACAAACTTCAAACGAAGTTCAAAAAACAAATTTATGGAAATTTAAAGAGAGTTTGATCCTGGCTCAGGATGAACGCTGGCGAGATGCTTTACACATGCAAGTCGTACGAGAGTCTTTGACTCAAGTGGCGGACGGGTGAGTAACACGTAAGAATTTGCCTTTAGGAGGGGGACAACAACTGGAAACGGTTGCTAATACCCCATATGCTTTCGAGTGAAATGGATTTTTCCGCCTAGAGAGAAGCTTGCGGCTGATTAGCTTGTTGGTGAGGTAATGGCTCACCAAGGCGACGATCAGTATCTGGTTTGAGAGGACGATCAGACACACTGGAACTGAGACACGGTCCAGACTCCTACGGGAGGCAGCAGTGGGGAATTTTCCGCAATGGGCGAAAGCCTGACGGAGCAATCTCGCGTGAGGGATGACTGCCTATGGGTTGTAAACCTCTTTTTTCAGGGAGGAATAAATGACGTGTACCTGAAGAATAAGCATCGGCTAACTCCGTGCCAGCAGCCGCGGTAATACGGAGGATGCAAGTGTTATCCGGAATCACTGGGCGTAAAGCGTCTGTAGGTGGTTTAATAAGTCAACTGTTAAATCTTGAGGCTCAACTTCAAAATCGCAGTCGAAACTATTAGACTAGAGTATAGTAGGGGTAAAGGGAATTTCCAGTGGAGCGGTGAAATGCGTAGAGATTGGAAAGAACACCGATGGCGAAGGCACTTTACTGGGCTATTACTGACACTCAGAGACGAAAGCTAGGGTAGCAAATGGGATTAGATACCCCAGTAGTCCTAGCTGTAAACAATGGATACTAGATGTTGAACAGATCGACCTGTGCAGTATCAAAGCTAACGCGTTAAGTATCCCGCCTGGGAAGTATGCTCGCAAGAGTGAAACTCAAAGGAATTGACGGGGGCCCGCACAAGCGGTGGAGCATGTGGTTTAATTCGATGCAACGCGAAGAACCTTACCAGGGTTTGACATGATACGAATTTCTTTGAAAAAAGAAAGTGCCTTTTGGAACGTATACACAGGTGGTGCATGGCTGTCGTCAGCTCGTGTCGTGAGATGTTGGGTTAAGTCCCGCAACGAGCGCAACCCTCATTTTTAGTTGCCTTATAGGAACTCTAGAAAGACTGCTGGTTATAAACCGGAGGAAGGCGGGGATGACGTCAAGTCAGCATGCCCCTTACACCCTGGGCTACACACGTGCTACAATGGGTGAGACAATGAGATGCAAATCCGCGAGGACAAGCTAATCTATAAACTCATTCTAAGTTCGGATTGTAGGCTGCAACTCGCCTGCATGAAGTTGGAATCGCTAGTAATCGCTGGTCAGCTATACAGCGGTGAATTCGTTCCCGGGCCTTGTACACACCGCCCGTCACACCATGGAAGCTGGTTATACCCGAAGTCGTCACTCTAACCGTTTGGAGGAGGATGCCTAAGGTAGAATTAGTGACTAGGGTGAAGTCGTAACAAGGTAACCGTACTGGAAGGTGCGGTTGGATCACCTCCTTTTAAAAAGAAATTTTTAAATTATAAGGTCGATACATTCCTAATTAGGAATGGAAACAATTGTAGATCATATAAAATGATTTACGGGCTATTAGCTCAGTTGGTTAGAGCGCACCCCTGATAAGGGTGAGGTCTCTGGTTCAAATCCAGAATGGCCCAGCGGGGGTATAGCTCAGCTGGTAGAGCACCGCCTTTGCACGGCGGTTGTCAGCGGTTCGAATCCGCTTACCTCCACAAGAGAAAAACAATGGAATTTTTTTAAGAAACGTCTTAAATTCAAGGAATTAAGAGTTTATGGGGAATACCTTGGCATTCAGAAGCGATGAAGGACGCGTTTACCGGCGAAACGCTTCGGGGAGTTGGAAAAAAGCTATGATCCGGAGGTCTCCGAATGAGGAAACTTTTTATACTACTTATTGAATTCATAGATAAGCAAGAGCGAACCTAGGGAACTGAAACATCTTAGTACCTAGAGGAAAAGAAAGTAAAAAACGATTCCCTTAGTAGCGGCGAGCGAAACGGGAGAAGCCTAAACTTAATTCTCTGGATTAAGGGTAGTGGGACGATTGTTAATCGATTAGGACAATTAGACGAATAAGTTGGAATACTTAACCAAAGAAAGTGATAGTCTTGTAGTTGAAAATTGAAATAATCAAATCAAATCCCAAGTAGCATGGAGCACGTGAAATTCCGTGTGAATCTGCGAGGACCACCTCGTAAGGCTAAATATTACTGAATGACCGATAGTGAAACAGTACCGTGAGGGAAAGGTGAAAAGAACCCCGGGAGGGGAGTGAAAAGAACATGAAACCATAAACTTACAACCAGTAGGAGGACGACTAAATCGTCTGACTGCGTGCCTGTTGAAGAATGAGCCGGCGACTTATAGGTAGTGGCAGGTTAAGGCAGAGAATGCTGGAGCCATAGTGAAAGCGAGCCTGAATAGGGCATATGTCACTGGTTATAGACCCGAACCCGGATGATCTAACCATGGCCAGGTTGAAGCTTAGGTAATACTAAGTGGAGGACCCAACCGACTGATGTTGAAAAATCAGCGGATGAGCTGTGGTTAGGGGTGAAATGCCAATCGAATTCGGAGCTAGCTGGTTCTCCCCGAAATGCGTTTTGGCGCAGCGATAAATATTATAACTTAGGGGTAAAGCACTGTTACGTATGCGGGCTGGTAATTCGGTACCAAATCGTTGCAAACTAAGAATACTAAGTGAACAGTTTATCAGTGAGACTGTGGGGGATAAGCTCCATTGTCAAGAGGGAAACAGCCCAGAGCACCAGTTAAGGCCCCTAAATGATTGCTAAGTGATAAAGGAGGTGGGAGTGCAAAAACAATCAGGAGGTTTGCTTAGAAGCAGCAATCCTTTAAAGAGTGCGTAATAGCTCACTGATCGAGTAAACCTGCGCCGAAAATGTACGGGACTAAGTAATCTGCCGAAACTGTGCGATATAGTGAAACTATATCGGTAGGGGAGCGTTCTGTTGTAGATTGAAGTATTAGCGGAAGCGGATATGGACGAAGCAGAAGTGAGAATGTCGGCTTGAGTAACGAAAATATAGGTGAGAATCCTATACCCCGAAAACCCAAGGTTTCCTCCGGAAGGCTCGTCCGCGGAGGGTAAGTCAGGACCTAAGGCCAGGCTGAAAAGCGTAGTCGATGGACAACGGGTTAATATTCCCGTACCATTATTTATTGATAACGAGGGACGAAGGAGGCTAAGCTGGCCGGATGTTGGTTACCGGTTTAAGCGTTCGAGATGTTGAGAAACGGCGAAAACGTTTTGAGTTGAGGCGTGATGACGAGATGCTACGGCATTGAAGCAGTCTATGTCAGACTTCCAAGAAAAGCTCGCACTGTCGTAAATAAATAATGCCTGTACCATAACCGACACAGGTGGGTAGGTAGAGTATACTAAGGGGCGCGAGATAACTCTCTCTAAGGAACTCGGCAAAATGACTCCGTAACTTCGGGAGAAGGAGTGCCTTATTTATAAGGTTGCAATAACAAGATCCAAGCAACTGTTTACCAAAAACACAGGTCTCCGCTAAGTCGTAAGACGATGTATGGGGGCTGACGCCTGCCCAGTGCCAGAAGGTTAAAGAAGTTGGTTAGCATTAGCGAAGCTGATAACTGAAGCCCTGGTGAACGGCGGCCGTAACTATAACGGTCCTAAGGTAGCGAAATTCCTTGTCGGGTAAGTTCCGACCCGCACGAAAGGCGTAATGATTTGGATACTGTCTCGGAGAGGGGCTCGGTGAAATAGACTTGTCTGTGAAGATGCGGACTACCTGCACCTGGACAGAAAGACCCTATGAAGCTTTACTGTAACTTGAAATTGAAATTGGACTTTATTTGCGCAGCATAGGTGGGAGGCGTTGAGTTTATTCTTGCGGGAATTTAGGAGCCATCAGTGAGATACCACTCTGGTAATGTTAGATTTCTAACTTTGTATCATGATCTGGTCAAAGGACAGTTTCAGGCGGGCAGTTTGACTGGGGCGGTCGCCTCCCAAATGGTAACGGAGGCGTACAAAGGTTTCCTCTGAACGTGTAGAAATCGTATCTAGAGTGTAAAGGCATAAGGAAGCTTGACTGTGAGACCTACAAGTCGAGCAGGGACGAAAGTCGGTCTTAGTGATCTGACGGTGCTGAGTGGAAAGGCCGTCACTCAACGGATAAAAGTTACTCTAGGGATAACAGGCTGATCTCCCCCAAGAGTTCACATCGACGGGGAGGTTTGGCACCTCGATGTCGGCTCATCGCATCCTGGGGCGGTAGTACGTCCCAAGGGTTGGGCTGTTCGCCCATGAAAGCGGTACGCGAGCTGGGTTCAGAACGTCGTGAGACAGTTCGGTCCATATCCGGTGTAGGCGTTAGAATATTGAGAGGAGCCTTCTTTAGTACGAGAGGACCGAGAAGGACATACCTCTGGTGTACCAGTTATCGTGCCAACGGTAAACGCTGGGTAGCTATGTATGGAGTGGATAACCGCTGAAAGCATCTAAGTGGGAAGCCCACCTCAAGATAAGTATTCTCATCACGTAAGTGAGTAAGGTCACGGTAAGACTAACCGTTTAATAGGCATCAAGTATAAATGTAGTAATATATGAGCTGAGATGTGCTAACAGACCGAGGACTTGAATTTTAAATAAACTTATAGTTACTAATTAATTTAGTAACTATTTTTGCTTTGGTGTTTTTAGTGTATTCAGCGGAACCACACTGATCCATCTCGAACTCAGTAGTGAAACGTTATAAATCGACGAAAATACTTGGGGGGGGACCTCCTGGGAAGATAGTTCAATGCCAAAGTTTTAATTGTCCAAGAATTGTGTGAATAGAAATGAGTTTTAAACCATCTAGATTATAAGTATCTTAGAAGGTTTCGACTCCCTTAATGTGTCTTATAGTGCTTTTTATCACGAGTTAGCTACTTTTTTATTGTTTTCTTTTTAAATCATTGGAGTTTGTCTTTAGTCGGTTTTTAGGATGTTTCTAAGTATGTCTCTGACCATGATACGGGATTCCTGGCTAGAATTTGACGATGGTCAATACTGATCTACTTCGGTTTCAAAGCTTTTTAACTGAATTAAGATTACTCGAATCCACTTAACTTTTGATTAATCCTTGGCCTTCGAGAAGGAGTGTAGAGCACTGTTAGTGGTTATTCAAAGAAAGAATGGAACATATATCAAAAATAGTTTGTAAGGTCAAAATTAGGCGATTTTAGGTGCTTTCGGAATGATTTGGTTTGCTAGGTTTCGCTTTAGATTCTCTAGAAGAAACAAATACGGACTCCAAAACGGTTAACGAAGCGTAGCTAAAAATACATACAGGGAAACTAAGGAGTTGTGAAACAGTAATTTTTATTTATTCATTTAGAAACAATTTGCAAAATCCAGCAATTTTAAAATAAATAACATGTCGCGTTAATAAGTTTAGTTATTAATAGATTTCAAGAAAAAAAGAATATTATAATTTCCTAAATAAATATTATTTAGGAAATTAAGGTTAGTTATTAACCAATTGATACAGAGCAAAATACGCCTGCATCTATTTGAATTTCGGATAATAAATCCACGATCGATACATCTGGATCTGAATAGACCTCTAGTACGCGCTTATGAGTTCGGATTTCAAAGTGTTCACGTGAATCCTTATCAACGTGCGGTGATCGTAAAACACAATAAATTCGTTTTGATGTTGGTAAAGTTACCATTCCAATTGAATTTACAGAAGTTGGACTTAAAGTTTGAGTGATTTTTCGACATGAAGAAACTAAAAGTTCATGATTAAAAGATTCTAATCGTATACGAACTTTTTCATTCGTTTTATTATTCATAAAATTTTTTAACTATTTAACAATTTTAGAAACTACACCTGCTCCAATTGTACGACCACCTTCACGAATCGCAAATCGCATACCATCTTCGATCGCAACAGGGTAAATTAATTCTGCTGTCATTTTAATACGATCACCTGGTAATACCATTTCAACTGCTGATCCATCATCTGCAGTGAAGTCTGTAATTGCACCTGTTACATCCGTAGTTCGAACGTAGAATTGTGGACGGTAACCAGTGAAGAATGGTGTTGTACGACCACCTTCATCATTTGTTAAAACATATACTTCTGATTCAAAAACTGTGTGTGGAGTGATTGTACCTGGTTGAGATAATACCATTCCACGTTCAATATCTTCACGAGTAACACCACGTAATAAGATACCTACGTTATCTCCAGCAAAACCTTCGTCTAATGTTTTTTGGAACATTTCAATTCCAGTAATTGTTGTTGTTTGTGTATCAGCAACACCAACGATCTCAACACTTTCACCAACTTTTACTACACCACGTTCAATACGACCTGTTGCAACAGTTCCTCGACCAGTAATTGAGAATACATCCTCAATTGCCATTAAGAAAGTTTTTTCAGTATCACGTTCTGGTGTTGGAATATACTCATCTACAGCATCCATTAAAGCAAAAATCTTATCAACCCATGGGTTGTCACCACGTTTAAGATCTGGGTTTGATGAAATAGCTTCAATTGCTTGTAATGCTGAACCTGGACAAATTGGAATATCGTCACCTGGGAAATCATAAGCAGATAATAGCTCACGAACTTCTAATTCAACTAATTCTAATAATTCATCATCATCTACTTGATCTTGTTTGTTTAAGAATACAACAATATCTGGAACACCTACTTGTTTTGATAATAAGATGTGCTCACGCGTTTGAGGCATTGGACCATCAGCAGCTGATACAACTAAAATCGCTCCATCCATTTGTGCTGCACCCGTAATCATGTTTTTTACGTAATCAGCGTGACCTGGACAATCTACGTGTGCGTAATGACGAGTTTGTGTTTCGTATTCAACGTGTGCTGTATTAATTGTAATACCACGAGCACGTTCTTCTGGTGCTCCATCAATATCAGCATAATCTTTAATTGCTGAACCACCTTCTAATGATAAAGTTGCAGTAATTGCTGCTGTTAATGTTGTTTTACCGTGGTCAACATGACCAATTGTTCCAATATTAACGTGCGGTTTTGTACGTTCAAATTTTTCACGTGCCATTATAAAATTCCTTTAAGTTTTAAAAAATTACAATTAAATTGTTAGCTTGTAGCGAGATTGTTTTTTAATTTAATTCGGACTTAGTATCTAAAATGTGCAAAAGCTTTATTTGCTTCAGCCATCTTATGAGTTTCTTCCTTTTTTTTAATAGTATTACCAATTTCGTTAGCAGTGTCAATAATTTCATTTGCTAATTTGATTGCCATACTTCTTCCAACTCGTTGTTTTGAATATTGAATAATCCAACGTAATGAAAGATTTGTTGCTCTAAATCGACTTACTTCAATCGGAACTTGGTATGTTGATCCACCAATTCTTCGAGCTTTTACTTCAACAACAGGACTAGCTTTTCGAATTGCATTTTCAAATACTTTTAATGGATCATCATTAGTTTTTTGTTGAATGATTTCAAATGCATCATATACAATCTTTTTAGCAATTGTCTTTTTGCCTGACTTTAAAATTCGTGTAATAAGTAAACTAACTAAATAACTGTTATAAACAGAATCCGTTTCTGGAAAACGTTTCTTTGAAATATTTCTACGTGACATAAAATATAATTACTGAATATTTTTATTTCATTTAATAAATTATGATTTATTAAGCTTTTGGCTTTTTAACACCATATTTAGAACGACCTTGTCGTCTATCTTGTACACCACCAGTATCTAATGCCCCACGGACAATATGATATCTAACACCAGGTAAATCTTTTACTCGACCACCACGGATTAAAACAACTGAGTGTTCTTGTAAATTGTGACCAATTCCAGGAATATAAGCTGTTACTTCAAAACCTGAAGTTAATCTAACCCGAGCAACTTTTCGAATAGCCGAATTTGGTTTTTTTGGTGTTGTTGTATAAACTCGTGTGCAAACTCCTCGTCGTTGTGGACAATTCACAAGAGCCGGTGATTTTGTTTTCTTCTTAATATTGATACGTCTTGAGCGTACTAATTGCTGAATAGTTGGCATAAAAGTCTTAAAATATTTTTAAATATATTACTGATCGGTTGAGCTTAAACCATATTTTTTCATGAATCTTTCCACTCGACCTTCACTATCAATCATTACTTGATTTTTTGTATAAAATGGATGGTTTGCTAACCACATATCAACTTGTAGTTCGGGCTTGGTAGAACCAATTAAACCCAACGGCTTTCCATCACATAGAATTGGTGCTTGTGCAAACCATTCTGGATGTATATCTGTTTTTGGCATAATAGTTTTTGAGAAAATTTTAACGTTTTGAGTATTGAGGAGCTTTTCTGGCTTTTCGTAAACCATATTTTTTACGTTCTTTAATTCGTGAATCACGAGTTAAGAATCCATATGGTTTTAAGCTTGTTCGATGTTGCTCATTAATTTTACATAGTTGTCTTGCAACTCCTAATTGAATTGCTTCGGCTTGTCCTGTAAGACCACCACCTTTTACTAATGCAACAATATCAAATTGTGACTCTAGGTTTAAAGTTTTTAATGGTGCTAAAACTGTTGATAAATATGTATCATTGTATTGTAAATAGTGATTTCCAGAAACTTTATTAATTATAATATTTCCTTCACCTGGTACTAAGAAAACTCGCGCAACCGCTTGTTTTCGTTTTCCAAGTCCAATATCATTTTTTTGAAAAGTTAACTTTGTCATAAGTATTTCGTGTTATTTTATTTACGTAGTATTAAAATTGAAGTATATCTAGTAGTTTCTAAATTTGAAACAGTCAGAATATTTCAATTTCTTTCCTATCCAATTTTAAGACTTGAATATAAATCTGTAACATCAACTTCAATTGGATTTTGAGCTTGATGAAGATGGTTTTCACCATTATAAATTTTTAAGCGTCTCATTAAGCGTTTTGATTCAGTGTTTGATAACATTCGTTTCACTGCTCTTTCGATTGTAAATTGCGGAAGACAGTCAACAACGTTACGAATCTTTAAAGAACTACCAGGTCGACCTGGATTTCGAACAATATAATGTTTACTTGTTTCATTTACAACAATCGCATCAGCATTGATTAAAACAACGTAATCGCCTGTATCAATAGCTGGATGGTATTGTGATTTGTTTTTACCTTTCAGTAAACCTGAAATTATAGTTGCTAGTCGACCCAATGTTTGTCCACTGCAATCAATAAGATACCAATTACGGTTCTTATAATCTTGAGTTGGTAAGAATGTTTTATTTAGTGAGTTCATAATTTTTTTTAATAACTAAAAATAAGCATATATATAGGAATTATCGTAAGATAATACCTAATTTATTTTTTAATGTCGAAAAAACTTCAATAGATGATTTTCGACCAAAGTTTTTTAGTTCTTGAAGTTTTTCAGGCGAATATTGTAATAAATCTCCAACTGTATTGATTTGAGCTTTTTTTAAACAATTATAGGCTCGAACAGATAATTGCAATTCTTCAATTGCAATATTCGTATAAGGTTCAATGCTTATAGATTGAATTTTAGGTTCTAATTTATTAATTTTAGTTGTTTGTTTCGTTTCTACTAATAAACTAAATAAATCAATTGTAACCTGAGCTGCAGCTTTAAATGCTTCATCTGGTGAAATACTACCATTTGTCCAAATATCTAAAAATAACCGTTCTGTAATGTTATTGGCATTATCATAAACGTTTTCTATTTTGAAATCGACTTTTTGAACCGGCATAAAAATTGTATCAAGTTGTAGATAATTTTCATCATCTTCTAAAAACGTTTGGGATGCTAATTTATATCCAGTACCATATTCAAACTTAAACTCAATTTCAATTACATTTGCAGTTGAAATCGTCATAATATAATGGTTTGGATTTACAAGTTCTAAATCAGATGGTAACTGAATTAAATCGGCTGTTACAACGATCGGGCCTTGAATTTTTAAACGACCAAATTGTGGTGATTGTGGATTCCCCCGTAAGATAACTCCTTTTAAATTTAGTAAAATTTCTAGAATATCCTCCCGAACACCAGGAATTGTTGAAAACTCATGACTAACCCCAGCAATTCGAACAGCGGTAATTGCAACTCCACCTAAGTCATTTAAAAGAACGCGTCGTAATTGATTACCGATTGTGATTCCTTGGCCTGATTTTAAAGAATTGATTAAAAATTGTCCATGACAAGCCCCTGATTCGATCTTGTCAGATTTTAGGCATTTTACTGAAATGTTATTTATCATTTGATTTTTTAAAACTAAACGCTAAACGCGACGACGTTTAGGAGGTCGACACCCATTATGTGGAACAGATGTGATATCCTGAATTGATGTTATTTCTAAACCTGCGCCTTCAATGGCTCTAATAGCAGTTTCACGACCTGATCCTTGGCCTTTGACTAAAATGTCAACACTTTTGATCCCAATATTTGCTGCTTCGATCGCTGCTTTTTCAGCAGCAGTTTGAGCTGCAAACGGTGTACTTTTTCTTGCTCCTTTGAATCCAGAACTTCCAGCCGATGCCCATGAAACAGTATCACCATTTACATTTGTAATAGTTACAATTGTATTGTTGAAAGTTGACTGAATATGGACAACACCATTTCTTAAATTACTTTTATCTTTTCTAATTGTTGATTTTCTAGTTGTTTGTGGCATATAAAAATTTCAAATAAATCCAAAGCTCGTATAAAATTATTTTTTCTTACCTGTAACAGTCTTCTTAACTCCACGGCGACTACGCGCATTTGTTCGAGTTCGTTGACCTCTTACAGGTAAACTATTTCGATGACGTTTTCCGCGATGACAGTTGATTTCATTTAATCGTTTAATATTTAAACCATTAAAACGTCGTAGATCACCTTCTAATTTTAAATCAGTATTTTCTAAGGTTTGACGTAAGGCAACTGATTGCTCTGTTGTTAAATCATAAACACGTGTATCTGAATCGATTTCTGCAATTTCAATAATTTTTTTTGCAGATGTAAGGCCAATTCCGTGAATGTATGTTAATGCGTATGCAATTTTTTTATTTCTGGGTAAATCAACACCAACTAATCTTACCATTTTTTAGACTCCTTTGTAATATTACCCTTGACGTTGTTTGTGTTTTGGATTGGTACAAATTACCATAATTTTACCATGTCTTTTAATGACACGACATTTGTCACACATTTTCTTTACTGAAGGACGAACTTTCATGTTTTTATTTTTAAATAATAATTTTTATTTTATCGATACATATCCGTATAAATTTCAGAGAAGTAAATATTACTAACTTCACGTTTTAAATCTAAGACTACACCACCTAAAATTAGGAAGGATGTTGTACTTAAACCATTTAAACTTGTAATATTTAACGTAGATTCAATAAAATTAGGAATGATTGTGATGAATGCAAGTAATGTCGCACCCATTAATGTAATTCTTTGTATTTCTTGTTTTAAATAAAATATTGTCTGAACACCTGGTCGAACACCAGGAATTTTAACCGCTGATTTTTGAAGTTGATCGGAAATATCTTTTGGATTTAAAACAATTGATGAATAGAAGGAACTAAAGGCTAAAATTAAAACAAAATAACCTATCCAATAAATCCATTTGAAATTGATAAGAAAATTTAAAGATTGGAAAATGCCTAAATTAATAAGATAATTTGGAATTACCAAAAAACTAGTTGTTAAAATAATTGGCATTACACCAGCTTGATTAAATCGTAATGGAAGGTAACTAATACTGTCATTACCATCATATTGAGCAGACGCTCGACTTAATCGTTTGGATGAAATTAAATTAATATTAAGAGTAGAATTTTGTAATAATACAATTGCATATAATGCACCTAAAATTAAAATCCCAAGTCCAAACATCGACATAGCTGAAAGAACCATTGTGTTCTCAGTATTATCTGTCGCTATTTTACTAATAAGGTTTGGTAAATTTGAAACAATATTAGTATAAACTAACAACGATGTTCCATTTCCTAAACCATAATCTGTAATGACTTCACTAAGCCATAAAACAATCATTGCTCCTGCGGTTAACCAGATAACAATTTGACTTGCTAAAAGGACATTCCAATCAAACAAGATGGGACGAAGATATAAAGTCACCCCAATACTTTGAACAATTGCTAAAATTACGGTAATATTCCGAGTTAAACGACTAATTTCACGTCGTCCTTGGAAATCACCTTCTTTTTGTAGTTTTGCTAATTGTGGAGAAAAACCGATCAGAAATTGAAGAATAATAGTTGCGTTTATGGCTGGAAAAATATTTAACGTAAACAACCCAATAATAAAAATCTTATCTCCTAAAAATGTACGTATCAAATTTTTAGCAACTAAATTCTGTTGAATCGAAAATGCTAAATCATTGTGATTAATTCCGGGAACCGGAAGAAATGTACCGCTTCGAATAAATAAAAGAATTATCGAAGTAATAAAAATACGCGGTAATAAAATTTTTATAAGTCTCCAACTAATTTTAATTATCACAGTTTATTTTTTTTTAGATTTTATAAATGATTCTTAGTTCAAGTCACGAATTTTTGCGACCTGTGATTTAGTTGTTAAATTTTGTAGCGCACAAATTGATGCTCTTGCATTATTCAATAAGTTATTTGATCCTAATTGTTTTGCAATTACATTTTTAACACCTGCGACTTCTAATACAATTCGAACGGCACCACCAGCAATTACACCAGAACCCTCAATTGATGGTCTCATAATTACTTTACATGCACCAAAATTTCCGACTACATTGTGTGGAATACTTAAGGATTTTGTAATTGGTAATTCAATTAAATTTTTGTGACCATCTGCTTTTGCTTTTTTAAATGCATTTACTACATCATCAGCTTTAGCCACACCAACACCAACTTTTCCATTTTCATCACCAATTACAACAACGGCACGAAAACTTAATTTTTTTCCACCTTTTGTTACCTTTGAAACTCGACTAATTTTAATTAATCGTTCTACAAATTTTGGTTTGTTACGTGAATTTTTTTTTACTCTGCTTATTTTTTTTAAATCAGTGCTCATAACAGTTAATTTATCTATATTGTTTTACAAATTTTGAAATTAAAATTTTAATCCACCTGCTCGTGCGCCATCTGCTAAAGCTTTGATTCGACCATGATATAGATAAGGACCACGATCAAAAACAATCTTTGTAATGTTTTGTTTTAAACTCAATTCTGCTAACTTTTCTCCAATAAGGCGAGATGCATCACACGTACGCCCAGTTGCTAAGGTAAGTTTAATAGAACGATCTAGTGTTGAACAAGTTAATAACGTTTTTGAAGTGGTATCGTCAATAATTTGTGCATAAATATTTTCATTAGAACGATAAACTGATAAGCGTGGTCGTTCTTGTGTACCCTTTACTGTTCCACGTAATGCTTGACGTTTTAATTTTCTATATTTATTCGGTTTTAATTTTTTGTTTTTGTTTTTTAATTTTAATAAAGTCCGTCTAGAAAGTTTCATAATTTTGTGGGGTTTAATATAAAATTTTACGAATTCAATAAAAACGTGGAAAGGTTCACTCATCCAAATTACTAAATGTAATTTAGCTAGTGAACTTATTTTCCAGCTTTTCCAGCTTTTCTAAGAATCTGTTCATTTTTATAAAGAATTCCTTTTCCCTTATACGGTTCTGGTTTTCTCCAAGCACGAATGTTAGATGCGAACAAACCTAATAATTCTTTATCACATGACTTTAAATTGATTGTCGTATTTTGAACAACTTCTACAGAAATAGTTTCTGGAATTTCAATCGTAACTGGGTGACTGTAACCTAAACTTAAAACAATTTCTTTTCCTTGAACTGCTGCTCGATAACCCACACCTTTTAAGATTAATGTTAGTTCAAACTGTTCTGAAACTCCGATAATCATATTGTTGATTAATGTTCGATACAATCCATGTAATGAACGAAGATTACGAGCGTCATTTGTTAAACTCACTTTTACGGTATTATCAGCGTGTTCAATCCCAATTGTGTCAGGAATGGCAATTTCTAAGGTTCCAAATTTACCTTTGGCAGTAATTTCTGAACCGTTCCAATTGACATCAACATTATCAGGGATAGTGATTGGTAATTTTCCTATACGTGACATTTTTGAAACTCCTTATTTACCAAATATAACATAACACTTCACCACCAATACCAAGCTCTTTCGCTTTTAGGTTTGTCATTACACCACGAGATGTTGACATAATAGCGATTCCTAAATTATCTAAAACTCTTGGTAATTCTTTTGAATTAGCGTAAACACGTAAACCAGGTTTACTAACTCGTTTAATTTCACTAATTACTGAGTTTCTAGATTTTCCTGTATATTTTAAAGAAAGCAATAAGTATTTACGATTACCTTCTTCGTAATTTTCAAAACCTACAATAAAGCCTTCTTCGTTTAAAATAGTTGCAATTGCTACTGACATTTTTGTAACAGGAATCTGAACAATTTGGTGCTTGACCATAGTAGCATTGCGAATTCTTGTTAACATATCTGAAATCGTATCTGTTACCACAATTTTCTCCTTATCAAATATAGTTTTATTTATTCTTGTGACCAACGTTTTCGTTTTAAATGTCTCTTACGATCCCAAACTTGACTTACTTCTGAGAATGACGAATATTTGTCATAATACCCACAATCATTTAATGGGAATCGTAAGAATTTGAAAAGAATCATTCCATTTAAAATTTTGTCCATAGATTTAGACTGGTATTTTGGAGAAGAGTGCTCTAAAACAATTGTAATTGTACATCCACGTGCTTGGTCGACATCATCATAATTAATTTCAGGGAAAATTAATTGTTCTTTTAAACCAAAAGTATAATTTCCTGCTTTATCAAAACTACGTAATGATAAACCACGGAAATCACGAATTTGTGCAAACGTAAAGAATAATAATTTCGTTAAAAATGCATACATCTTTTCGCCACGTAAAGTTACACTTAACCCTAATTCCATATCTTCACGAATTTTAAATCCGGCAATTGCTTTTTTTGATCGTGTAATAATAGGTTTTTGACCACTTACTCGTTCAAATTCCTCAATATTTTTTTTCAAAATACTTGTATTTTGCGCCGCTAATCCAAGACCACGATTGATTTGAATTTTTTTTAATTTCGGAACTGTATGAGGATTTCTAAATCGAGAAGGTGTATTTTTGATTAAAATCGGTTTAATACCTTCTTCATATTCCTTTTTTATATCTTCTAATAGATTATGGATATCACCAATTTCTTCTAATGAATGTTGATTTAGCATAGTAAGTTCTATTTAATTTATTTTTACATTCGAATGATGAATAGGAGCTTCAAATTGTTTAATTTCACCTATTTCATTCTCAGTGGTTGGTTTCACATGTTTAAATTTAAAATTAATTCCTTGAACAACCACCTTTTGTGTCTTTTTGTCTATTTTAATAACTTCTCCAGTTTCATTCTTATGAAAACCAGAAATAATTGTTACTTGATCACCAACTTTTACATTAAGTTTCTTAGTTTGTGCCATCTATAAAACCTCCGGAGCTAATGAAACAATTTTTGAAAGGTTTTTATCACGAATTTCGCGAGCTACAGGCCCAAATACTCGTGTCCCACGTGGGTTATTTTCAGGATTTACAATAACTGCAGCATTATCATCAAATCTAATATACATACCGTCTTGTCGACGAATAGTTTTTTTAGTTCGTACAATAATTGCTTTAACTACATCAGAACGTTTAATAGGCATGTTTGGAATTGCTTCTTTCACAACGGCAATAATAGTATCACCAATTTCAGCATATTTCTTATTTCCACCTAATATTCGAATACACATTACTTTTTTCGCACCTGTGTTATCAGCTACGGTTAAAATTGTTTGAGGATAAATCATAAAATACTATTTAACTGATTAACGATGATTTTGAAAGAATTTCCACTAACTCCCAACGCTTTCTTTTACTTAGCGGTCGACATTCTTGAACTAATACTTGATCTCCGATGTTACATGTTTGTTGTTCATCATGAGCTAAGTATTTTTTAGTTTTGATCAATGTTTTAGAATAGATTGGATGTGGGTATCGATTTTCAACTTTGACTACAATTGTTTTTTGCATCTTGTTGCTAATTACAATACCAATTTGTTGTTTGACTGGCATTTTTTTAACTCCTTAATTCCGAATTAATTATTAATTTCGTCTGTTTGCTCTACGTTTTCTAACCGTAATGTTAAAAGAGTTTTTAAATGAGCCAAATGACGTTTTGTATATTTTATTTCATGCGATTTTAAATTTTGTCGTGTTGCCTTTTTAAACCGTAAATTAAATAATTTGCTTTCGGTTTCAATAATCGCTTCTGAGATTTCTACATTTGAAAGTGAAAGAATGTCAGTAAATTTAGGTAAACTCATAGCTTATTTTAGAGTGTCTTTATTAATAAATTTTGTTTTTAAAGGTAATTTATAAGCAGCTAGACTTAATGCAGCTCTGGCAACTTCTTCTGGCACAGAACTAATTTCAAAAATGATTGTTCCAGGCTTCACTACAGCTACCCAATAATCTACAGCACCTTTACCAGACCCCATTCGTGATTCAGCTGCTCGAGCTGTAACAGTTTTGTCTGGGAAGATCCGAATCCACAATTTTGCTCCACGTTTTGTGTAACGTGTAATTGTTCGTCGAGACGCTTCAATTTGACGTGAGGTAATCCAATTTGGTTCTAAAGCTTGCAAACCGAAACTACCAAAGCAAATTTCGTTACCACGTGTTGCTTTTCCTCGCATACGGCCACGGTGGTATTTTCTATATTTTGTTCTTTTTGGACTTAACATAACAAATGAATGTAATAAAAATATAAATTGTCGTAATAAATCTTATTTATTTAGATAAAATTTCACTTTTGAAAAGCCAAATTTTAATTCCTAAAACGCCATAGATTGTATTGGCTTCCGTTGTTGCATAATCGATATCTGCACGTAAGGTTTGTAGAGGCACACGTCCTTCACGAACCCATTCACTTCGTGCAATTTCAGCACCATTTAAACGTCCAGAAACTTGGATTTTAATTCCATTTACATTTTGTCGTTGTGCGCGTTGTAAGACAGTCCGAGTTGCACGTCTAAATGCAATACGTTTTTCTAACTGTTCCGCAACTAAATCTGCTAAAAGTTTAGCTTCTAAATCAACAAATTCGATTTCCGAAACCTTAATTGTTAATTGACGACCAGCAGGTAATAATTTTTTAAGATTCTTTAATAAATTTTTTAATCCATTACCCATATCATCAACTAAGATTCCTGGTTTTCCAGTCTCGATCGTTAATTGGATATGATCTTTTAATACATTTCGATAAATTTTGACCTTTGAAATATAATTTGCGCGCGAAATTGTATTTATGTAAGTTCGAATTTTATCATCTTCTTCTAAAATGCTAGCGTACTGATTAAAATTAGCATACCATACAGATTGATGTTCTTGTACAATACCTAATCGAAACCCTAAAGGATGTGTTTTTTGACCCATATATGAATTCTCTTAATTTAAAATCATAAATTTCTAATTTAATTGGTTTCTTTCATCACAACTGTAATGTGACAAGTTGGTTTTAAAATTTTATATGCTCGTCCTTGTGCACGAGGACGAATTCTTTTTAATTTTGGTCCTTCATCCGCAAAAATTTCATCAATAATTAATTTTTTTTTGTCTAATCCATAATTATGTTTAGCATTTGCAGCTGCAGAGTGAACTACTTGCCAAATAGGCCCACCAGCATCATAAGGTAAAAATTCTAAAATCATTAAAGCTTCTTGATATGAGCGACCTCGAATTTGATCAATCACTCGTCTAATTTTGTGCGGAGACATCCGAATATATTTTGCTACTGCTTTTACTGATTGCGAGTTGGCCATAGTAAGTTAATTAATACATGTATTTCTAGTTTATAAAAGTAACTTTCTTTTAGTAAAATCCAAGGTTACCATAAAGGTTCAGGTTTTTTAACCGGAAGTTTAGTTGTATATAAGAATTTAATCGTTATATAACTAGATGGTTCTAAATTTGGAATATTTTTTGCTAAAAATTTATTAACTTTGGATTCTTGATGAATATAAATTTCATCGATCCAAATATCAAAAAAATCGATAGAAAAATTATTTTGTAAATAAAGAACAGGTGAATAAATAATAGCTAATAGATTATCCCGTTCAATGGGTTTTGATTTTAAAGAATACATAATATCATCAATAACATGATACAAATATTTATTCTGAAAATTATTCAACATAATTTTATTAACTACTGATAATTCCTGATCATATTTTATGTAGAACGTTTTTGATTTAATTTCATTCAAATTAGGATAAGAATGTGTCCATCGAGTGAATAATTGTCGACCTTCATAAGGCAACTTTAATTTTTCATTAATCTCAATACGTTCCAGATCTGTAAAACTTTTTTTATCCAACGATAAGGATATCCATTCACTCACCGCATTTTCATTTTGGAGATAGACATCATTTTTAGTTTCTTTTTTTTTAACTTTCTGTCTATTGTAAATCGAAGATTCTTCCATACCTTGACCTTTCTGTAAGGTTTCCGAAGTTGTTGGATCTCCAATGACTTGTACAAGATAACGAAATAGATTCCAATTCATTAGTTTCAAATAATTAACGTTTTGCTTTTCTATCAGCTTTAATATGAGTTTTGAAATTTCTTGTTGAGACAAATTCACCCAATTTGTGTCCGACTAATTGATCCGAAATAAAAATTGGTACATGCTGTTTACCATTGTAAACTGCAATTGTGAACCCAACCATATTTGGTAAAATTGTTGAAGATCTTGACCAAGTAGTAATTGTATCTTTTTTATTATTTGCCTCATTCATCTTATCAATTTTTTTTAATAAATGATAAGCAACAAAGGGACTTTTTTTTAATGATCGTGCCATTTTTGAAATCTTTTTGTTAATAATCGTAAATAATTCTGCTATACACGTCGTCGAAGAATATAACTATCGCTTAATTTCTTGTTTTTGCGTGTTTTCATACCTAATGCTGGTTTACCCCATGGAGTTAATGGACGAGTACGTCCAATTGGTGCACGTCCTTCACCACCACCGTGTGGGTGATCACATGGATTCATTACCGATCCACGTACAGTTGGACGTTTTCCAAGCCAACGAGTTCGGCCTGCTTTTCCGCTTTGAACTAAAAATGCATCATTGTTACTAATTTCACCAACTGTGGCAAAACATTCTTTTCGTAATAATCGAATTTCTTTCGATGGTAAACGTAAAGTAACGTAATCGCCTTCTTTTGCTAAAATTTTTGCAGATGTACCTGCTGCACGAACAAGTTGTCCTCCCTTGTTTGGAATTAATTCCAGATTATGAACAGATGTACCTAAAGGAATTTCACTTAATGGTAATGTATTTCCAATACTGAATGCTGATCCTGATCCAGATAAAATTGTATCACCAACATTTAAACCTTTTGGGTGTAAGATATAACGTTTTTCACCATCGCTATAACAAATTAGTGCAATTCGTGCATTTCGGTTGGGATCATACTCAATAGCTGTTACAGTTCCATTGATTCCGTATTTACTACGATTGAAATCAATTAAACGGTAGCGTCGTTTATGTCCACCACCACGGTGTCGAATCGTAATAACACCTCTATTGTTACGTCCTTTTTTACGGTGGTTTTTTCGAATTAAACTTTTTTCTGGTTTAGCTTTTGTAATTTCGGTAAAAGCTGAAAGAGCACGGTGCCGTGTTCCGGGTGTATATGATTTATAAAGACGGATACTCATAAACGTTTCTTTTTATATTTATTAATTTTCGGTAAATAAGTCTATTACATCACCTTTCGCTAAAGTTACAATTGCTTTTTTATATTGTGGTTTCCACCCAATATATTTTCCTACACGTTTCTTTTTACGAGGAAGGCGGCAACTATTAACTTTGATAACTTTTACATCAAATAAATATTCAATTGTATTTTTAATCGTAATTTTATCCGAATTGCGATCTACAATAAAACTATATTGATTGTTTTCTAAAAGCCTTGTTGCTTTGTCAGTTATAAGAGGATATTTAATAATATTTGCGTTCGTAAGAGTTGAATTAATCACAATAAGTTTCCTTTATATCAGTTATTGACAATGAGCTTAATATAATTTGCTTCGCTTTTAACAAACTAAGAGTATTTAGATTTGAAGCTAAAATTAATTCTACATTCTTAAGATTTTGTGTTGCTAATTTCAATGGAAGTGTCTTTTTTGAAACAACTAATAAAACCTTTTGATTTGAATTAATATTACAGTCATCACACATTTTTACAAAACTCTTCGTTTTTGATTCTGTAAGTGTATTTTCTAAATCTTCGATAACGATAACATTATTTTTTTTGTTATATAACAAAGTTTGTAAAGCTAATTGACGTTCTTTTTTATTTAACTTTAAAGTAACGGCTTTTGGTTTTGGACCAAAAATTACACCCCCACCTTTCCATAATGGCGATCTGTTTGAACCAGCTCGAGCACGTCCAGTTCCCTTTTGTTGCCATGGTTTTCGACCACCACCTCGAACTTCACTTCGAGTCTTTGTTGACACTGTACCTTGTCGTTTAGAATTTAAATGTCTTACAATATCTTTATGTAATACATAATTCCCTGATTTATCAAGAATATTTAATGTTAATTCATGTGTAGAATTTAACGGTTTTCCAGCAATATCTACTGGAGTATATTTTATAAATTTTTGAACAGTCATACTTAATTTTGCTACTATAATTTTCTTAATTAGAAGGAGTAATACTTAATAAATTTCCTGGTTTTCCAGGAACTGATCCTTTGATAATTAAAATATTTTCTTCTGAACTTAATTGAATAACTTTCAGCTTTTTAATAGTTGTCAGTTTATTTCCTAATTGACCAGCCATTTTTTTACCTGGTAAAACACGACCAGGTGTAGTACCCATACCAATCGAACCAGGTGCTCGATGATTTTTTGAACCGTGTGTCATTGGACCACGTGTAAAGTTATGACGTTTTTGTAATCCAGAAAATCCTTTACCAACAGTTTTACCTTTGATATTTACTAATTGATTAACTGAAAGTAAATCGACGTTTAAAACTTGGCCAACTTCAAATTCATCAACTGTATCTACTCGGAATTCTTTTAAATACTTTAAAGGTTGGATATTTGACTTTTGTAAATGACCTAATTCCGGTTGCGTTAAAGATTTATTTGATGTGTTACTATATCCAACTTGAATAGCATTATACCCATCTTTCATTTCTGTCTTGATTTGCGTTATGATACAAGGTCCAACTTTTAGAATCGTAACAGGAATAATATTTCCTGACTCATCAAAAATTTGTGTCATACCGATTTTATTACCTAATAAACCTATACTCACGATAGTCCTCCCAATATTTTTATTATGTTTCATTCACACAGCGTCGATTCAACATTAGAATAAAATAAACTAATTAAAATTAGTAAATTATAACTCTAGTTTACGAGCGTTCTAATTGTTTTGTCTATATATGGTAAATTAACACTATTATTTTATATAAAGCATTTGTATATATGAAACTATTGGAGAAATAAACAAAAACTTATTAATATAAATGGGAATATTGTTAAAAAAGAACATTATTCCCATTTATATTTACTTCAACGGAATATTATAGTATTCAAATGTCTAGCTAGTTGGAAGATTTTGACAAACAATTTAGAGGTATTTTAACACTTTTATTTAAAATAAAAAATTAGTACGGATATTCCTCTTTGAAAAGGTTAGGAAACAATTTATAATTATATATAGAATAGATATTTAACTAATTTTGAGGAGATAAAAACTATGTCAAAAGTTGTTGGGATTGATTTAGGTACAACAAATTCAGTTGTTGCAGCAATTGAAGGTGGACAACCAAGTGTTATTATTAATAGTGAAGGGTTACGTACAACACCTTCAATTGTAGCTTATACAAAAAAACAAGAATTATTAGTTGGTCAAATTGCAAAACGACAAGCTGTTATTAATCCAGAAAATACATTCTTTTCAGTAAAACGATTTATTGGTTCGAAAGAAACAGAAGTTTCAGCAGAAGCAAGACAGTTACCGTATACAATTACAAATGATTCAAATGATAATATTAAGCTAAAATGTCCTGCATTAGGAAAAGAATTTAGCCCAGAAGAAGTTTCAGCTCAAGTTTTACGAAAATTAATTAATGATGCATCAGAATATTTAAAACAAGATGTAAAACAAGCAGTTATTACTGTACCAGCGTATTTTAATGATTCACAGCGTCAAGCAACAATGGATGCGGGAAAAATCGCCGGAGTTGAAGTTTTACGAATTCTAAATGAGCCAACGGCAGCATCATTAGCCTATGGCTTAGATAAGAAGCAAAACGAAACAATTTTAGTATTCGATTTAGGTGGTGGAACATTTGATGTTTCAATTTTAGAAGTTGGTGATGGAATTTTTGAAGTTTTATCAACAGCTGGTGATACAAAACTAGGTGGTGATGATTTTGATAAAGTATTAGTAAATTGGTTAATCAAAAACTTTAACGAAAAAGAAGGTATTGATTTATCAACAGATATTCAAGCATTACAACGTTTAACAGAAGCAGCTGAAAAAGCGAAAATGGAGTTATCAACAGTAGAAGAAACAAAAATTTCTTTACCATTTATCACTGCAGATGCAGCTGGACCAAAACACATTGATGAAGAATTAACACGTGCTAATTTTGAACAATTATGTGAAGAATTAATCGAACGTTGTCGAATTCCAGTTGAAAAAGCAATTAATGATGCTCGATTAGATACATCTGATATTGATGAGATTGTATTAGTTGGAGGTTCTACACGTATTCCAGCAATTCAAAATTTAGTTGAATCATTAACGGGTAAAAAACCAAATCAATCAGTAAATCCAGATGAGGTAGTTGCAATTGGAGCGGCAGTTCAAGCTGGTATTTTAGCTGGTGAGATTAAAGATATTTTATTATTAGATGTGACACCACTTTCATTAGGTGTTGAAACACTTGGTGGTGTAATGACAAAAATTATTGCACGAAATACAACAATTCCTGTTAAAAAATCAGAAATGTTCTCAACAGCAGTTGATAATCAAACCAATGTTGAGATCCATATTTTACAAGGTGAAAGAGAATTAGTTTCAGCTAATAAGAGTCTTGGAAACTTCCGATTAGATGGTATTCCTGCTGGAAATCGAGGTGTTCCACAAATTGAAGTAACCTTCGATATTGATGTAGACGGAATTTTATCAGTAACAGCAAAAGAAAAAGAAACTGGTGTTGAACAATTTGTAACAATTCAGGGTGCTTCGACACTAAGCGAAACTGAAGTTCAAACAATGTTAGAAGAAGCTGAAAAGAATGCTGCAGCGGACAAAATTAAACGTGAAAATATTGATTTAAAAAATCAAGCTGATTTATTATGTTCGGAAGTTGAAAAAGAACTTGAGAATTCAACTCTTTCAGAGGATGAACAACAAGAAATTAACAAATTAATTGTTGATATCAAACAAACAATTCAAGATGATAACATTGATAGCTTAAAACTATTAATTGAAGATCTAAAAGAAAAATTAAACGGAATGAAATCAAACGATACTGTAAATACATAAAAAATAAAAAAATGTAACGTCATTGATAACTTTATTAATGACGTTATAGTATACTTTCATCAAATTCATTTTAAAGTTTCAAACCCCATTATTTTTAGTTTGTCGCAAAAGCTTGTTACTACAACCGTAGTCTTTTGCAACAAATTATTCATTGATAAAAATTGTAAGAGTCAAAAACAAAGATTGAACTCCTTGTGAATTAGTTAAGAAACCCAACCATAACTATGTAAACCTTTACCTAAGAAATTCACTCCTAAGTAACAAATCCAAATTACGAAAAAGCCCAAACCACCTAAAAGAGCAGTCTTCTTTCCTTCCCAGCCTTTTGTAATACGAGCATGTAGATAAGTTGCAAAAACTAACCATGTAATTAATGCCCATGTTTCTTTTGGATCCCAACTCCAATATGAACCCCAGGCTTCATTGGCCCAAACTCCACCAGAAATAATTCCAATAGTTAAAAAAGGAAATCCTAATCCAATAATTCGGTAGCTCCAGTTATCAATACTTTGTAGTAATTTTAACTTTCCAAAATCTGAAACTTCTGAAGATGAAGAGATTAATTTTGCTTCATAATAATCTACCATAACATTATAAAAAGCAGATGAAGAAGTGTCTGTTGATTTTAAATCAACATCTTTATAACCTGAAATCACCAAAAATAAGATGCACAATAATGAACCCATAATTAGAGTTCCATAACTTAATAACATCATACTTACATGCATCATTAACCAATTAGATTGCAACGCAGGAACTAATGGACTTGATTTTTGCATTTCGGGAGAAAGTGTTAAATTTGCAAATCCACTAATTAACAATGTAATTGGAACAACAATAGCACCAATTAAACGGCTACCTGTTTTTGTTTCAAGATACAGATATGCTGCTAACAAGATCCAGGTTAAAAAAAGTAAAGATTCATATAAATTACTTAATGGGAAGTAACCTGCCACTACCCAACGAGAACAAAGAATAAAAAATAGAAATAAAGTAGCAATACTTGTACTTATACGACCAAACGTAGATAAGTATGATTTATCATTGAAGAGTAATAAATTAACCCAATAGATTACCATTGCAATAAGTAAAATACCAAAAACAGCGTTTGATAAAACGTTTTGAATTTCATTCCAATCCATGAAATTTCTCCAATAAAATTTTTTTGTATAAATTATAATACGCTTTACTATTGTACCAAAAATGATCAAATTATAGTAAAGTATAAATAGTGAGAATAATTTGATAGAATCTTCTGAAATTTCAATCGAATATAAATAGTTTTTCTTCTCATATAATTTACGTTGACATTCATTTCAATATATCGTTATTATCATTTTACTCTTAATTAAAATTATTATCGTATGGCAGTGCAAAGAGACTATGAAATTATGATTCTTCTAACCGAAGAATTTAATGACAGTGAATTAAAAACTTGGGTATTTAATTATGCTAAAAATTTAAAAAAATTTAACGTATCTGATATTTCAGTAATTTCACGTGGAAAACATAATTTGGCTTACTCGATCGTTAACAAAACAAAAGGTAATTACGTTCAATTGAATTTTTCAAGTATGCCAAAATATATCAATAATTTTTCAAATACTTTAAAATTAGATTCTCATGTTTTAAGATTCTTAATCTTTAAGAAAGAAAGTAATTGATAAAATCTTAATTTTATCAATTGCTTTTTTCAAGTTACAATCGTAAAGCGAAGGAATAATTTAAAAAAATTTGTTTATTTTATAAAGCTATGGTATAATAAGGATATATATAATATCCTCAGTAGCTCAGTGGTAGAGCAATCGGCTGTTAACCGATTGGTCGTAGGTTCAAGTCCTACCTGGGGAGTAGTAAAAACTAAATAATATATGGAAAATAATTCTGATAAATTAATAATTGGTAATAAGACCTTTACCTCACGATTAATGTTAGGGACAGGAAAATACAAAACGACAAAAGATGGTATAGATAGTATTAATAGTAGTGGCTGTGAAATTGTTACCGTAGCAATTCGACGTTTACCTACAAATTTAAAACATGATACAACAAACTTTTTAAATAATTTAGATTGGAATAAACATTGGTTATTACCAAATACAGCAGGATCTCAAACGGCTGATGAAGCTATCCGAATGGCATTTTTAGGTCATGAATTAGCTTGTCGAATTGGACAAGAAGATAATTTTTTTGTTAAATTAGAAGTCATTTCCGATCCAAAATATTTATTACCCGATCCAATTGGAACCTTAAAAGCAGCTGAATTTTTAATAAAAAAAGGTTTTACAGTATTACCTTATATAAATGCAGATCCAATGTTGGCTTTACATTTAGAAGATTTAGGTTGCGCTACTGTTATGCCATTAGGCTCACCTATTGGGTCAGGACAAGGTTTAACAAATTTAACAAATATTCAAATTATTGTTGAAAATGCACAAATTCCAGTAATTGTCGATGCAGGTATTGGAACAACCAGTGAAGCAACTATGGCAATGGAGTTAGGAGTTGATGGTGTATTATTAAATACAGCTGTAGCGCAAGCAAAGAACCCAGCCCAAATGGCATATGCCATGAATTTAGGAGTGAAAGCTGGTCGATTAACATATTTGGCTGGTCGAATGGAAAAGAAGTATTACGCGAATGCTAGCTCTCCACTAAATGATATTAGTACATTATTATAGAAATGTATGTACAATAGTATAATAGATTAGATACTCTCGAAAATATCTATCTATAAAAATAAGTGAATAGAAACTACTAAAAATTTTAAAAGAACAATAGCTAAGTAATTATTATGTTTGAAAAATTTACGGAAGGGGCGATTAAAGTGATCATGTTGTCTCAAGAAGAGGCACGTCGCATGGGTCATAACTTTGTTGGGACTGAACAACTTTTATTAGGTGTAATCGGTCAACGACATGGAATTGGTGCCCGAGCCCTGAAAAAAATAAAAATTACCTTAAAAAAAGCTCGAAAAGAAATTGAGTTATATATCGGACGAGGAACTGGCTTTGTAGCCTCAGAGATTCCTTTCACTCCAAGAGCCAAACGAGTTCTAGAAATGGCTGTTCATGAAGGAAAAGATCTGGGCCAAAATTTTGTGGGTACAGAACATATTTTATTAGCTCTTATTGCAGAATCAGATGGTGTTGCAATGCGTACGTTAGATAAATTAAATGTAAATATTCCACAATTAAAAAACTTAATTTTAGCTTATATCGAAGAGACACAAGAAGAAATCTTACGTCCATTAACACAAGCTGAGAAATTCTTACTAGAACGAGAAAGAAAAGGAAGCCCAACACCAACGCTAGATGAGTATGCAGAAAATATTACAAAAGAAGCAATCGATGGAAATTTAGATCCAGTAATTGGACGTGAAAAAGAAATTGATGATGTAATTGCTGTCTTAGCTCGTCGAACAAAAAATAATCCAGTTTTAATTGGTGAACCTGGGGTTGGTAAAACAGCTGTTGCGGAAGGCTTAGCACAATTAATTTTAACTGAAAAAGTTCCACATTTTTTAGATGGTAGTTTAATTATGGCCTTAGATTTAGGGTCAATTTTAGCTGGTACTAAATATCGTGGTGAATTCGAAGAACGATTAAAACGAATTGTAGAAGAAGCTCAAAATGATACTGCTGTAATTGTAGTAATTGATGAGATTCATACATTAGTGGGAGCTGGGGCTGCGGAAGGTGCAGTAGATGCTGCGAATATCTTAAAACCGGCTTTAGCACGGGGTAAATTCCGTTGTATTGGAGCAACAACAAATGATGAATATCGTAAATATATTGAACGTGATCCAGCATTAGAACGTCGTTTCCAACCTGTTCGTGTAGAAGAACCAAGTGTCGGAACAACTATTGAAATTTTACGTGGTTTACGATCAAAATTTGAACAACACCATACATTAAGCTATCATGATAAGGCATTAGAGCAAGCAGCTATTCTTTCAGATAAATATGTTGCAGATCGTTATTTACCAGATAAAGCTATTGATGTTTTAGATGAAGCAGGTGCACGTGTTCGATTAGAAAATCGACGCTTACCATCTGGTTTACAAAGCTTAATGAAAGAATTACAAGATACTATCAAAGATAAAGATGAATGTATCAAAGAACATGATTTCGAAGCTGCAAAACAATTGGTTGACCATGAAATGGAGGTTCGTACTCATATTCGTATCATGAAACAATCTGCGCTAACGAAGAAAAAACGTGGATTTGTAAGAGAAGACGTTGATATGGTTACCGAAAATGATATTTCTGATGTAGTTTCAAATTGGACTGGTATTCCTGTGAATAAACTTACAGGTTCTGAGTCAGAACGATTAATGAAAATGGAAGAAACGATTCATGAACGAATCATTGGTCAAAGACATGCTGTTATTTCAGTATCAAAAGCAATTCGTCGAGCACGGGTAGGATTACGAAATCCAAGTCGTCCGATTGCAAGTTTTATTTTTGCTGGACCAACTGGTGTTGGTAAGACAGAATTAACAAAAGCTTTATCAGACTATATGTTTAGTACGGAAGAAAGTATGATCCGATTAGATATGTCTGAATTTATGGAGAAACATACTGTTGCGAAATTAATTGGTTCACCTCCTGGATATGTTGGTTATAATGAAGGTGGTCAATTAACTGAAGCCGTTCGCTCAAAACCATATTCAGTAGTTTTATTTGATGAAGTTGAAAAAGCACATCCGGATGTTTTCAATTTACTATTACAAATTCTAGATGATGGTCGTTTATCAGATTCAAAAGGTCGTGTAATTGATTTTACAAATACTTTAATCGTGATGACAACAAATTTAGGGTCAAAAATTATTGAGCGAGAAAGTGGAATTAAATCTAAGTCAGAACAAGGTGATAGAGGATTCAAAATCACCCCAGATGCTGTTTTAGGTTGGGAGCCAACGCCAGAACCAATTTCAGATCCTAAAGTTTTTGAACGAACACAAAGCTTAGTACATGAAGAACTTAAAAACTTCTTCCGTCCAGAATTCTTAAATCGTATTGATGAAATCATTGTTTTTAACCATTTAACACGTATTGATATTTGGCAAATTTGTTCATTAATGGTGAAACAAGTTAAAAAACGATTAAAAGAAAAAGATATTAATTTAGTCGTTGAATTATCAGTTCAAGCATTTTTAACGGATGAAGGTTATGACCCAATTTATGGAGCTCGACCATTACGCCGTGCTATTATGAAATATTTGGAAGATAGTTTAGCAGAACAATGTTTATCAAAAACTTTATATCCGGGTACAAAAATTATTGTACGTCGAAAAAAAGTAGAAGGTACATTACTAACGTATACAAATGAATTGGAAGTAGAAGTGAACTTTGATGAAGTTGATCCAAGTCTTATGCAAGATGGAAATGAATTTGCAGCAAATTCAACTCAAGTTGTAACAGATTCTTCTACAAACAAAACTCCAGCTTTAATAGGGGAAGACGATCAACCCGATGAGACAGATTCTAAAAAACCAAAACGTCGACTTTCACGTTTCTTTAATAAAACGAAAGGTTAACTAATAACGTCTTTTAGTAAAGTCTAAGTCTACTAATTAAGGTAAAAAACCAAAAATATTTTCCATTTTTTGCTCGATTTAAGAAATTTAATTTCATATTGACTAAAAAATGGAAAATATTTAAAAAAACACTTGAATTAAAATTTGACTTTTTAGAGAAAATAGTATATTTTTATAGGAAGTATATTCCTATAAAAAATAAAAATGGCTGTACCTAAAAAAAGAACATCAAAAGCAAAAAAAAATGCTCGTAAGGCAAACTGGAAAAGAAAAGGTGCTAAAGCAGCTCAAAAATCTTTCTCTTTAGCTAAATCAATGTTACGAGGAAAACCAACAAGTTTTGTATATAGTGTATATGTAGATGAAAATGAATAAATCTTAAAAGCTCCTTTAAAGATTTATTTTTAATAATTACGGAAATTTAGTAATTCTATTTTAATTAGCGGATGTGGCGAAATTGGTATACGCGCTGGTTTTAGGTACCAGTGACTTAGGTCGTGTGAGTTCGAGTCTCTCCATCCGCAATCAATGTTTCTAATTCATTTTTTATTTATTCCAATACTTATTAATTAAATTCAATATGCTTCCTTTTACTCTTCAACAACTTCGAATTTTAAAAGCAATTGCAACCGAAAAGAATTTTACGCGTGCTGCTGCTAGTTTATATATTTCCCAACCGTCATTAAGTAAACAAATTAAGATATTAGAAGAAAATTTGGATACAATATTAATTAACCGTGAGAGAAATAATATTTCATTAACGGAAAGTGGGCGAATTTTTTTACAATATTCCGAACGAATACTAATTCTATGTGAAGAAAGTTGCCGTGCTTTAATTGATTTAAAAAAAGGAGATCGAGGAAATTTAAAGGTTGGTGCCAGCCAAACCATCGGTACATATTTAATGCCTCGAATTTTAGCATTATTTGCTCAAAACTATCCTCAAATTGATTTAAAAGTCCAAGTAGATTCTACTCGAAGTATTTCAAATAGTATAATTAAACGTGAAATAGACATAGCAATTGTTGGAGGCGAAATATCTAAGAAACTGAAGAAAAAATTAACTATTCAGCCATTCGTCTATGATGAATTGAGTCTAATTATATCAAAATCCCATCCGTTTGCACTAAAACAGATAATTAAAAAAGAGGATTTATATTGCTTAGATTTTATAACTTTACATTCTACTTCAACAATTAAAAAATTTATTGATAATACATTAATTCAAAATAAAATTCAAACAAACGAATTACGGACAATTTTACAATTAAATTCCATTGAAGGAATCAAAACAGCTGTCAGTTTAGGATTAGGGGCAGCTTTTGTTTCATCATCATCGATTGAAAAAGAAATACAACTTAAACAAATTAAGATATTAAAAATTGAGAGTCTTAATATTAATCGTCAATTATCAATCATTAGTAATCCTGAATGTTATAAATCTAAAGCATTTCATTTGTTTTATAAAGAATTAATACGATTAAAAACAAAAAGTAAGACCTAAAATATATTTTTAAAAAAGTTGACGGTTTAAAAAAATTTTTAGTATTATTGAATTTACGTAAAAATAAATTAATTTAGATTATGAAATATGCAATTGTCGAAATTAGTGGAAGACAATTTTGGATTGAAGCAGGAAAATACTACGATTTTAACCGAATTCCAACAGAATTAGGAAAACAAATTACATTGAATCGAATTTTATTATTAAATGATGAGGGTAATGTATTGATCGGGCAACCGTATCTAGAAAGTGTTAAAATCAAGGGGAAAATCTTAGAACATTTCCGCGGTAAAAAAACAATTGTCTACAAGATGCGACCAAAGAAAAAAACTCGTAAAAAACAAGGTCATCGCCAAGAGTTAACACGTGTTTTTATCGAAGATATTATTATGAATTAATTACAAACTATAGGAATTAAACATTATGGCACATAAAAAAGGTGCGGGAAGTACAAAAAACGGTCGTGATTCAAACGCGAAACGATTAGGAGTAAAAAAATTTGGTGGTGAAACAGTAAAAGCAGGAAATATTTTAATTCGTCAACGCGGAATGAAATTTAAACCGGGTCTTAATGTTGGATGTGGAAAAGATTTTACTTTATTCGCTTTAACAGATGGCACCATTAAATTTGATTACCAAGAAGGAAGAAAGAAACGTATAAATATTATTGTTTAAAAATTTTTAAATAATTTTGGATGCAAAAAAATTCTATTACAAAAAAATATCAAAACTTAGTCTCTCAAATAAATAATTTGGAAGATAAGTTTCAGACTCTTACAGACAATGACTTACGTGCTGAAAGTTTCAAATTAAAAAAACGATATCAAGAATCAAAGGATTTAAATTCGTTAATTAGTGAATCATTTGCATTAACAAGAGAAGCTAGTTTACGAACCTTAGGATTAAGACATTTTGATGTTCAATTAATTGGAGGACTAACTCTTAATAATCAAAAAATTGCAGAAATGAAAACGGGCGAAGGAAAAACGCTGGTAGCAACACTTTCTGCATCATTAAATGCCTTAACGGGAAAAGGTGTTCATATTATTACAATTAATGACTATTTAGCGAGTCGGGATCATGCTTCAATGGGCCAGATTTATAGCTTATTAGGTTTGAACACTGGCCTTATTCAAGATGATATGTCAAAATCAGAGCGAAAAAAAAATTATAACGCAGATATTACCTATGTTACAAATTATGAAGTAACATTTGATTTTTTACGTGATAATATGGCATTAAATTTAAATGATGTTACACTTCGCCCTTTTAATTACTGTATTATTGATGAAGTTGATTCAGTTTTAATTGATGAAGCTCAAACACCTTTAATCCTTTCAGAGAATTTTGAAACACCAGTTGATAAATATATAATCGCAGCGGAAATAACGCAATACCTAAAACGTAATGTTCATTACACAGTAGATGAAAAAAATAAAAATATCATTTTACTAGATAAAGGGAGCCAACAAATTGAAAAAATTTTACAAATTCAAGATTTGTATGATCCACGCGATCCATGGATCCCATATGTAATCAATGCAATTAAAGCGAATTCATTATTCACAAATAATGTTCATTATATTATTCAAAATAATCGAATCGTGATTGTTGATGAATTTACTGGGCGAATTATGCCTGATAGACGTTGGGGTGATGGTCTTCATCAAGCAATCGAGGCCAAAGAACAATTACCAATTCGTCAGAAATCAGAAACACAAGCTGAGATAACCTATCAAAACTTTTTTTTACTTTATCCCAAACTTTCTGGCATGACTGGAACAGGTAAAACCGCTGAGATTGAATTTGAAAAAATTTATAAATTATCGGTTGATGAAATTCCAACAGCTCGTCCAACATTAAGAAAAGATTTATCTGATTTAGTTTACAAAGATCAATTTTTAAAATGGAATGCCATTTCAAAAACTTGTAACGAAGTTTCTGTCACAGGTCAACCCATTTTAATTGGAACCACGACTATTGAAAAATCAGAAATGTTAGCAGAATTGCTGAATGAATATAAATTATCTTATCAGCTTTTAAATGCAAAACCAGAAAATGTTCGCCGAGAATCAGAAATTGTAGCTCAAGCTGGAAAACGAGGAGCAATTACAATTGCAACAAATATGGCAGGACGTGGAACTGATATTATCTTAGGTGGAAATATTACATTTAATGTCCAGAAAGAATTATATGATATTCTGACATTCTCACGTAATTATATGATTTCAAAAGATCGAAATCTTTTTAAATCTCCATTGAAAAATCAATTAAAATCCTATTCTCAAAATTTCTTAAGTGTTCTTTTTTCAATATTGAATGATTCAGCATTTTTAGAATTATCAGATATAGGAGTTTTACGAGCATTACGAGAAAGTGATAAAAATTCAATTCCAAATTTATCCTACCAATGTTCTCTTAAATTTTTAATTGATGAGTTGAAACAACATTACAATAAGAATCAAAAACAAGAAAATAAGATTGTAAAAAATCTTGGTGGATTATACATCGTTGGAACAGAACGAAATGATTCTAGACGAGTGGATAATCAATTACGTGGAAGATGTGGTCGTCAAGGAGATCCAGGAACTTCACAATTTTTCTTAAGTTTAGATGATAACTTATTAAGATTATTCGGCGGGTCGAAAATTCAAACCTTCCTTGAATCACAAATGTTAGATGATTCTCCATTAGAATCAAATATTTTAACTCGAAGCTTAGATTCTGCTCAACAAAAAGTAGAAGAGCGTGCTTATCAGCAAAGAAAAAATTTATTTGACTACGATGAGATTTTAAACAAACAACGAAAGGTTATCTACTTAGAACGAACGGGAATTTTAAACAAAGAATCACTGCAAAAGAATATTCTTGCATATGGGGAACAGATGATCACAAATCTTTTATTAAAAGTTAAGCTTGAAAATTCATCCACAAAGCAAATTATATCCTTATTTGAAAATTTATTTGGTAAAAATTTAATCGTAAATTCAAAAGCTAATCCAGTTGAGTTTCAACAACATTTATTTAATGAATTTTGGCTAATTTACCAAGCTAAAATTAATGAATTAAATGTACACGGAGATGGTATTTGTGAAAGCTTGGAACGAAACATTAGTCTAGTGAACATTGATCTGATTTGGCGAGAACATTTACAAGAAATGACATTACTTCGTGAAGCTGTAAGCTGGCGTGGTTATGGACAACAAAATCCATTGTATGAGTATAAAAAAGATGCATTGAAGTTTTTCAATCAACAATCAGCAATCTTAAGACAATTAGTAATCTACGAATTATTAAGATCGTCTGTTTTATAAAAAAATTTATTTTTCATTTAATTCAAATATGGCAAAACGCACACTTTCAAACAAAAGCCGATATTCAGTTTTAAAAGTATCTGGTTTTAGAGCACGTATGGCGACTCCACAAGGTCGTAAAACTATTAAAAACCGTCGTAAAAAAGGTAGAAAATTATTAACAATTGCTCGTTAATTTCATCCTTTACTTATTAGAGTAGGTTATTTTACTTACTCTAATATTAATAAATAATTTTTTAGTTAAGATTACTCGCCTATTACATTAGCAAATTAATTTTTGAAGAAACATTTTATGAAATTTACTAGTGAGTTAGCTCTTTTTTTAAAAGCTCGGTATCCAATCATTTATATTAATACGATTGAAGAAGATCGAGTGGAATATATTATTCGAAAAAATATAAAAACAAATTTAAATCGTAGTATATATAGTTGGGATTTTGTAGATGGTTACACAAATAACCCAAATAATGAAGGTTTTGCAAAGAAGAATCCATTACAAGCCTTAGAGCTTGTGGAACGAATCAACTCTGAAACTCCTGCATTATTTTTATTAAAGGATTTTAATCGGTTTTTAACAGACCTTTCCATCTCACGCAAACTGAGAAATATTAGTCGAATCTTAAAATTACAACCAAAAACAATTATTATTATTGGTTCGGATTTGTCCATCCCAAAAGAATTGCAAGAATTAATTACTATCTTAGAATTTCAATTACCTTTGGAAGAAGAGATTAATCAAGAATTAACAAGATTAGTTACTTCCTTAAATATTCAAGTGGATCCAGAATTATTTGAAAATTTAACACGTGCTTGCCAAGGATTATCATTAGAACGAATTCGGCGAGTTTTATCCAAAATTATTGCAACTTATAAAACGATTGATAATAATAGTATCAATGTCTTATTAAGTGAAAAAAAACAAATTATTGGTCAAACAGAAATTTTAGAATATTGCTCGGTAAACGAACAGATTAGTAATTTAGGTGGACTAAATAATTTAAAAGATTGGTTAACCAAACGAAAAACAGCTTTTAGTCTTCAAGCTTCCAATTATGGATTACCAACCCCTCGTGGTCTATTACTTATTGGCATTCAAGGAACAGGAAAATCACTAACTGCTAAAGCAATTGCAAATGATTGGCAATTACCACTTTTAAAATTAGATGTTGGTAAATTATTTGGTGGAATTGTAGGTGAATCTGAATCTCGCTTACGACAAATGATTAATGTTTCCGAAACAATATCACCATGTATTTTATGGATTGATGAAATTGATAAAGCATTTACAAATACCGAGAGTCGAGGTGATAGTGGAACTAGTAACCGGGTATTAGCAACGTTTATTAGTTGGTTATCAGAAAAAACAAAACCTGTTTTTGTGATTTCAACAGCTAATAATATTGATTTATTGCCTTTAGAAATTATCCGGAAAGGACGATTCGATGAAATTTTTTTTTTAGATTTACCAAAATTAGAAGAACGGGAAGAAATTTTTAAAATTCACATTCAAGAATTTAGGCCAAATAGTTGGGAACTATTCAATTATAAGAAATTAGCACAATTATCTGAATCGTTTTCCGGCGCTGAAATTCGACAAAGTGTCATAGAAGGAATGTATCAAGCGTTTTATGAAAAACGCGAAGTTACGACAGAAGATATTTCTCTTGCGTTAAAAGAATTTATTCCATTAGCTAATTTAGAAAGTAATCAGATGTCAAAATTAAAAAATTGGGCAACTTCTGGACAAATTCGTTTAGCATCTTCAGAACCTATATATATTTAAGTTAAAATTTTTATTTTTAATGCGACAAAAAATTTTTCGATTATTTGCTGATTTACGATTTTCAATTTTTACGCTTCTATTAATTAGTGGGTGTAGTATTATTGGAACCGTAATTGAGCAAGATCAATCTATTGAAATGTATAAAATAAATTATCCTTTAACGAATCCTGTCTTTGGATTCTTATCATGGGATAGAATTCTTTATTTTGGATTGGATCATGTTTATAAAACCTGGTGGTTTTTATTCTTAATTTTCTTGTTTGGTTGTAGTTTAGTTCTCTGTAGTTTTTTACAACAATTACCATCTTTAAAAGTTGCACGTCGCTGTCAATTTTTTCGAACAAATCGTGCCTTTTATAAATTAAATAATTATACAATTTTAACAACCCCTTCATTTTCCAAAATTTTAGCTGGTATTAAAACCGAACACTATTCTATTTTTCAACAAAAAAATATAGTCTATTCTTACAAAGGATTAATTGGTCGAATTGCACCAATTATTGTTCATTTTAGTATGATTTTAGTATTAGTTGGAACAATTGTAAGTTCATTATTTGGTTTTAAAGCACAAGAAATTGTTCCAAAAACAGAAAATTTTCATATTCAGAATATTCTGTCAAATGGCCAATTAACGGTAATACCTCAAAATTCAGCACGGGTAAATGATTTTTGGATAACCTATACAAAAAACAAAACAATTTCGCAATTCTATTCTGATATTTCTATTCTAAATAACAATGGAAATGAAATAAAGCGAAAAACTATTTCTGTAAATTATCCCTTAGTTGATAAAGGAGTTTATTATTATCAGACTGATTGGAATTTAATAGGATTAAGATTTAAAACGAATACGAATCAAATCATCGAATATCCATTAGTAAATGTTTTTCCCAATCAAGAAAAAATTTGGCTAACTTGGATTTCGAACAATCAATTTACACAAAATGGAATCATTCTATTGATTGATAATCTCGAAGGATATTGTTCGATTTATAATGATACAGGACAATTCTTAGGAAATATGGAAATTAATGAAACACTTAATTTTAATCAGAATATTACATTATTAGAAATTTTAAGTTCTACTGGATTACAAATTAAAATTGATCCTGGTATTCCTCTAATTTACTTAGGTTTTTTCTTTTTAATGATAAGTACTTTAATGAGTTATATAACATACTCACAAGTTTGGGTATTCCAAAAAGATCAACAGTTATTTATTGGTGGTAATACTAATCGAGCATTATTTGATTTTGAGTTAGAATTTTTAAAACTTGTTAAAAACTATTAACAGGTAAATTGATAAAGTCCTTTCAAGAGTTGTATAATTGTATGTAACAAACTAAACATTTGGGAAGATTTATAATAAATAAAATTTTTTATGACAGCAACTTTAGAAAGACGTGAAAGCGTTTCTGTATGGGAACGTTTCTCTGCTTGGATTACTAGTACAGAAAACCGTTTATACATCGGTTGGTTTGGTTGTTTAATGTTCCCTACATTATTAACAGCTACTTCTTGTTACATCATCGCGTTCATCGCGGCACCTCCAGTTGATATTGATGGTATCCGTGAGCCTGTAGCAGGTTCTTTATTATACGGTAACAACATCATCACTGGTTCAGTTATCCCTAGTTCTAACGCTATCGGTATGCACTTCTACCCAATCTGGGAAGCAGCTTCTATCGACGAGTGGTTATACAATGGTGGTCCTTACCAATTAGTAGTTTTACACTTCTTATTAGGTGTATACTCTTACATGGGTCGTGAGTGGGAATTATCTTACCGTTTAGGTATGCGTCCTTGGATTTTCGTAGCATTCTCAGCTCCAGTAGCTGCAGCATCTGCTGTATTCTTAGTTTACCCAATCGGACAAGGTTCATTCTCTGATGGTATGCCTTTAGGTATCTCTGGTACATTCAACTTCATGCTTGTATTCCAAGCTGAGCACAACATCTTAATGCACCCATTCCACATGGCTGGTGTTGCTGGTGTATTTGGTGGTTCTTTATTCTCAGCTATGCACGGTTCATTAGTAACTTCTTCTTTAATTCGTGAAACAACTGAAAACGAATCTACTAACAACGGTTACCGTTTTGGTCAAGAAGAAGAAACTTACAACATCGTTGCAGCTCACGGTTACTTCGGTCGTTTAATCTTCCAATACGCTTCGTTCAACAACTCTCGTACTTTACACTTCGTATTAGCTTTATGGCCAGTTTTAGGTATCTGGTTAACTGCTATGGGTATCAGTACAATGGCGTTCAACTTAAACGGTTTCAACTTCAACCAATCAGTTGTTGATTCTCAAGGTCGTGTTATTAACACATGGGCTGACATCATCAACCGTGCTGATTTAGGTATGGAAGTAATGCACGAACGTAACGCACACAACTTCCCATTAGATTTAGCTTCAGGTGAAGTATTACCAGTAGCTTTAGCAGCTCCAGCTGTTAACGGTTAATTTTTAATCCAAATCTATAATTAAATTTAAGAGTTCCTAGAACTCTTAAATTTAATATTATTTAAACTCTTATAATTATTAAATAAGTTAGGAGTCAACAATATTCCAATATAGGAATTTTAATTCAAATTATTTATCTTAAAACTATTATCCAATAAGTAGAATTAATTTATTTGGAAATTCTTTTAACTATGATTCATAATTACGAAATATTTTTTGTTTTATCTCTTAGAATACTCAAAAACGCTTCTACTCTATAAAAAATAGAGGTTAGAAGTCTATCCTTCTGGTGAATGTTCTAATTTTATTTGATTTTTAATAAATAATTACATATTTAAAAAATATTGAGATAAAACTTGGAAAATTTCTATATACATAAAACTCAAAAGTATTAGTTTACGTTTACTACTAAAAAAATTAAAAAAGAATATTGTGCGAGTCTAATTTTATTCAACTTATAAATTGATAGATTTTATATAGTATTTGACTCACGATGATTTTAAACAATTAAACAAATTTTTTCATAATATATTGATATTCAAATTATAGCATATATGTATTAAAAATCTCTGGATTCTTAAAATGTCTTTTAATTTTAATGGGAACGGGGGGACTTGAACCCCCACGCCTTTTACAGCAACGGATTTTAAGTCCGTCGTGTCTACCAATTTCACCACATTCCCTTAATATTATTTAAATTGTAACAGAAAACTATTTAGAAAGCAATAGGATAGTTTTTTAAACCAAGTCGAGGTCAAATATTAATAAAAAATATTTTACAATTTAACAACATCAATTTTAAACCTTTTATTAGATACATTAATTCTTCTAATATACTAAAATATAAAAACAAAGTTGATTTAAAACTACTTTGTTCTAAGAATATAGTCTTTTAATCTATATTCTTAAACACAGTAATCTTTCAAAACTAAAATCTTTGAACATTGTTTTCGAATTTAAAGTTAAAAAAACAATACAGCGTTTTTAATTTTTAGATTTGTGCAATAGAAAGGCGGCACCCAGATTCGAACTGGGGATAGAGGATTTGCAATCCACTGCCTTACCACTTGGCCATACCGCCTATTACATTAATAACTAACTTTACACTAATTTAAAGAAAAATACAAATCTCAAACAATTTAAATATCCACTAATTAAAGCCTGAATAACGAAGTTATTGGAGAATATTATTTATTAATTTCAATTCCCCAGTTCAACAATATCTAATAGTTAAACTTTTAACATATACAAAAGATCGATACTAAATCTATTGTTCAATAGGTTAGAAACACCCAATATCGAGTCACCCTTACCTGGCTAAACAAATATTTATAATTATAAAATTAATTAATAGATAGGTTTAAAAAAGTTCAATAACCTTGATTAGTACTTGCTGTACAAAAACACTTTAAATCAACTAATATAACCCTTTATGCGAAGGTAAAAAATAGAAGTTAAGTTTAATTAAAAGCGATAAAACCGTCTGACACTTAAATTAATTTTTTTTAAATTCCTTGACAAATTTTTTTTATCGATTAAACTAAGAAGTTATCTTCTTCCCAAAACAAGTAAGGCAAATTACGCTTTCCCTTGCCAATCAATATGCATGATTTATACTAATCAAAGAATGACTCATTGCTAATTGGAGAACACGGAATAAGTAATTTAATTAAGAAATAATTAATTAATTAATCTTCTGAAAGTAGTTATTATAGCATTTAAGATAACTATTTAATTTTTTATATTTTATGTATACTATTAAAATATAATAGTACAGTAGTAAGGTATTATTTTATAAATTTTAAAAATTATATATAAAGGATTTTTATTTATGGATACTCGTTTAATTGTAATTGCTCTACCATTATTAGTTGCAGCATCATGGGCATTATATAATATTGGCCGTTTAGCTATTCAACAAGTTCAAAGATTATCACGCTAATAAAATAAATAATTTTGGTTTTCTATCCAGTTGTTAGAAATCAAAACGAAACCTAAGTTAGGGAAACACTTTACAAATTTATGGAATCCCTTAAACCGATTTTAGTATCATACTATTAAATTCAATCAACCAGGATACCAACAAAATTTGAATTGTTTAATTAACTGTTTTCATCAAGTTTTTTTAAAAATAAAGGATAATTTTTTATGTCTCATACGGTAAAAATTTATGACACATGTATTGGTTGTACACAATGTGTACGTGCATGTCCGACAGATGTATTAGAAATGGTTCCATGGGAAGGTTGTAAATCTGGCCAAATTGCTTCATCACCACGTGTTGAAGATTGTGTAGGTTGTAAACGATGTGAAACAGCCTGTCCAACAGATTTCTTGAGTGTTCGAGTATATTTAGGAGCAGAAACAACTCGTAGTTTAGGATTAGCTTACTAACAATAAGAATCGAATAAAATTTTATTCGATTCTTATTTCTAACAGTATATACAAATATTACTATTTATTTATTAAAATGAACTCTGTTTTTTAAACAATTTTAATGATTATTAAGAATCACTTGGAGTCACAACATCATCAACAATGATACATTCAGTTGTTAGAATCATACTCGC
>JAYLWH010000019.1:0-44187 GCA_037355735.1 Pseudo-nitzschia delicatissima | reverse complement strand
AAGCTGCTGGAATTGTAGCTATGGTAGGAGCTGTTTTGGTAATGATGGTTATTCCATTTTCTTATACAGGTTATATTAGAAACACAACTTATAGACCTTTGTTTAAAATCTTTTATTGGTTGTTTATAGCTGACTTTATGACTTTAATGTGGGTTGGACAAGCTCCGATTACAGATCCGTTTATATTGTTAGGTCAACTTGCTTCTGTTTATTATTTTGGGTTCTTTTTATTTCTAGTTCCGCTTATTGGGATAATTGAAACAAAATTAATGAGTTACAAGATTGATTAAAATTTTTAATAACATAGTTAAGAAAAAAGACCGTAAACGAGTCTTTTGTAAATTTGAGGGTTCAAGTCCCGTTCTTAACAAATTATGATGAATCTAGAATTATTTCAAATATACCATTTAAAAGAGATGTCTCTTTCGGCAGAACTTTTTTTGAGCTGCTCTATTCTTCAGCTTACTTTTTACGCAATTAGCACAGCTTATGAGCGTAAGGCTGGTTTTGTTATATTAAATCAACAAATATATTATATTGGTTCTTTGCTTATTATTTTATCATTATTTCTTTTGTTAAATGAAGATTTATTGGCTATGAACTCATTTGGTAGTAATAATTTTATTATCAACGATTATTTAAGTTTTGCTACCAAGTTAATGATTTGTATTTCTTCAGCTGCATTTTTAATAATTATTAATACTTCTTTCCGTGATGAGCCTATTCAAAATAATTTTGAATATGTTATACTGATTACTATTTCAGTTTTAGGGTTGTTACTGTTGTGTTCAGCAAATGACTTAATTACAGCTTACCTTGCTATCGAATTGCATAGTATAGCTTTTTATATAATGGCTGCTTTCAAACGAGATTCTAGTTACTCGATAGAAAGTGGTTTAAAATACTTTATTATTGGAGCTTTGTCTTCGTCTTTCTTTTTATTTGGATCATCGATTATATATGGGTGCATGGGAAGTTTAGTTTTTGATGATCTTAGGTTATTTTTTTCTCTTCTTTCACTACCTGTTGATGCTAACTCTAGTTTAGAAATGTTACCAATTGTTGGTAGTATGCACAATGTTTTAGATCCTTCAATTTTCACTTCTATTTTGTCAAACAAGTTGTTTTTAGCAGAAATTTCTCAAATCTCTCTTCCTCAGCCTTATGCAACTTCTTCTGATAACTTAGTTGATTGGTACTATCTAAATTGTGAAGGTGTAGCGTTATCAACTGTTATAAATGATTTTCAAACAGCAAGTTCGAGTGAAGATTTTTTAGCTTATCCTGTTTTCAGTTATTTCATGGTTGACTTTTTGTCAAGTATCTTTAAATTAGATTTAGTTACAATGCAAGCATTTGATCTTGGATTGACAGGACTTTGTTACGACATTAATTTTGTAAACTCAATTGGCTCTTTGGAATCATTATCAAATATTAATGCTGTAGGAAGTTTATCTGTAGAAGGAAAATTTTCATTTTTAAAGCAAATTTGTGAATTTTATTTTAATTCTGGTGAATCTGTACTTACCCTAGTAGGTTCTTCTATGCTAAGCCTTAACTTTGTTTCAATTGGTTTTTTTTTTATTTGCGTGGGTTTATTCATTAAACTTTCAATTGCTCCATTTCATTTTTGGTCGTTGGATGTGTATGAGGGTTCACCTAATACTACTACTTTCTTTTTTGCAGTTGTACCAAAAATCAGTTTATTTGTTTTATTGATGCGACTTTGTTATGTTAGTTTTTACCAAATTTTTGTAAATGATTTTCAAATTTATTTTTTTGCTCTAGCTGTTTTAAGTATTTTCATTGGTTCTCTTGGAGGTCTTGAGCAACGAAAATTGAAAACTCTTCTGGCTTACAGTTCGATTAGTCATACAGGATACTTATTATTATCTTTTAGTACAGGAAACATAGAAGGGTTGCAGATGATGTTTTATTATTTAGCAATTTATATGATTTCTGGATTAACTTTTTGGGCTGTTTATTTATTTTTAATAAACAAAGATGACGTTTATTTCAATAAGAATAATAAAGAATTAGGTGATTTAGTTCTTCTAAAAGAATCTAATCCAATGTTAGCGTTTATTTTAACAATGACTTTATTCTCAATTGCTGGTATTCCTCCTTTAGTAGGATTCCTTATAAAACTAGGTGTTTTTTCGGTTGTAGTTAAGTCTTCAGCTTATCTAATATCTTTAATAAGTATTTTGTTAACTGTAATTTCAACTTTTTACTACATTCGATTAATCAAAGTTTTATATTTTGAAAATGCTCGCGTTGGTAAGTTATATCTTCCAATTTCGACTAATAAAGCACTATTAATTGCTATATTATCTTTTTCATTAATTCTTCTTTGCTTAGACCCAACAGTAATTTACCTTCTATTTTATAAAGCAACATTATTGTTGAATTAAGAATTTAGAAGAATGGCTGAGTGGTTTAAAGCGAAGATCTGCTAAATCTTTATACAAAAATAATTGTATCGTGGGTTCGAATCCCACTTCTTCTGTAAATAAATATTCGACGTGGTATTTTGTTTTACATAAATTTTCTATAGATTTATAAATTAATAATGTTTTTTTATTTAAAAGTTTCTTGCAAAGACAAGAAAATATTAGAAAAGTTTATAAGAGTTTTTACAAAAATAAAATCTTTGCCAATTTTTATAAAGCCGTTTCCAAAACATGAAAAGCGGAAATTTATTACTATTTTAAAATCACCCCACGTAAACAAGACTGCTCAAGAACAATTTGAGTATCGATTTTTTTCAAAGCATTTTTTGGTTTTTTCTGTGAAACCGCAAATATTTTTTTTGTTTCTAAAAAAATTGAAAAATTTAAGTTTTTCGGGGATAAAGTTAGAAGTTAAAGGAGTATTTGAAAAAAACGTAGCTAACAAATATGTTTTAAAACTGATAAACCCTGACAATATTGTGTTACAACCCTCATATTTGAATCAAAAAAGTTTTAGAAAAGAAAAAACCAAGAGTAAAGATTTTAAATCGGTTATTACTGATCTAGATTTAGTGAAAAAGTATATTCAATTGTTTGATTCTTATGGTGAGATTTATTTAAAGAATACTTTTTATGGTTAATAAAAACAATTAAAGAGCGATGCATCTTTAGCTCAGTTGGATAGAGCAACAGCCTTCTAAGCTGACGGTCAGGGGTTCAAATCCCTTAAGATGTTGGTTTTCAAACTTAAAGCACTTGGACATTGGTGGATGAAAACTGTTGTCCTTATAGCACTAGTACGTATAGAAAATTCAGCCTATGTAATAGAATAAGGTTTAATTAAACTATTAAGGTTAAAATCCTTTATTCAATATGTATATTCCATTAGTTTTTTTATCATTTTTTGGTTTTAGTGTTACTGGTTTATTCGGTAGACATATAGGTCCTAAAGGTGCAGCTATTACTACAACTAGCTGTTTAGTTTTGACATTTATTTTATCTCTTTTTGCATTTTATGAAGTTGGTTTGATGGGAAGTCCTGTTTATATTAGATTAGCTCCATGGGTTAGTTCTGAAGTTTTATTAATAAACTGGGGTTTTCAGTTTGATAGTTTAACTGTGATTATGTGTTGCGTTGTTACTTCTGTTTCTTCATTAGTACATTTATATTCTATTGAGTATATGTCACATGACCCTCACCTTCCAAGATTCATGTCTTATTTATCTCTATTTACATTTTTTATGCTAATTTTAGTAACTGCTGATAACTATATTCAGATGTTTTTAGGTTGGGAAGGTATTGGTTTAGCTTCTTATTTACTGATAAATTTTTGGTATACTCGAGTTCAAGCAAATAAAGCTGCTATTAAAGCAATGATAGTTAACAGAATTGGTGATTTTTGTTTAATTATGGCAATATTAACATTATATGTTAATTTTAAATCAGTTGATTACGCTACTGTTGCTGCGCTAGCTCCATTTTTCAAGACACAAACAGTAAATTTTTTAAATATGGATTTTAATATTCTGTCTTTAGTTTGTGTGTTTTTATTTCTTGGTGCTGTAGGTAAGTCTGCGCAGCTAGGTTTACATACTTGGCTACCTGACGCAATGGAAGGACCAACACCTGTATCGGCATTAATCCATGCTGCTACACTTGTTACTGCGGGTGTTTTTTTAATTGCAAGGTCATCATTTCTTTACGAACTTGCACCTAACGGTTTAGAGTTAGTAACTACGTTAGGAGCTTGTACAGCTTTTTTTGCTTCTAGTGTAGGTCTATTACAGAATGATCTAAAACGGGTTATTGCTTATTCAACATGTAGTCAATTAGGTTATATGGTTTTTGCATGTGGTCTTTCTGATTATGCTGTAGGTATTTTTCATTTAGCAAACCATGCTGTTTTTAAAGCTTTACTATTCTTAGGGGCTGGAATGGTTATTCATGCAGTAAATGATGAGCAAGATATGCGAAAAATGGGAGGACTGAAGAAATTGGTTCCGTTCACTTATTCTGTGATGACAATTGCTTCATTAGCTCTAATCGGGTTTCCCTTTTTAGCAGGTTTTTATTCAAAGGATTTAATTTTAGAATTGGCTTATGGAAAATTTACCCCATTTAGTCATTTTAGTTATTATTTGGGTACGTTTGGTGCTTTCTTAACTGCGTTTTATTCAACAAGATTAGCATGTTTGACTTTCTTAGTGAAACCAAATGGAGTTAGACCTGTAATAGGTTTTGCTCATGAAACATTCAGTTATATGTTTACTGCTTTATGTGTGTTAGCCGTACCAAGTATTTTTATTGGTTTTTTAACAAAAGATATGATTGTAGGTGTTGGTAGTGATTTTTTTGGCGTAGCAATTTATAACAACCCTAAAACTCTTCATATCTTTGACGCAGAATTTGTAGAGTTTTTTTATAAAACTTTACCAGTAGCATTAAGTTTAACTGGTGCCAGCTTATCTTTCATTTTGTATAATTTCCAACCTTCGATTTTATTTAATTTGAAAACATCATTTTTAGGACGAAAAGTGTATACTTTTTTAAATAAAAAATGGTTTTTTGATAAGCTTTACAGTGAATTATTTGGGCAATTTTTCTTTAAATTTGGGTATACAGTTAGTTACAAAGCTGTTGATAGAGGAGCATTTGAAATAATGGGTCCTGCAGGTTTATCTTCAGTAGCATCAAGTGTTGCACGTAAACTACATAGAGCTCAAACAGGTTCTTTGTATCATTATACATTACTTATTTTAGCTTTCGTTGCTTTAATTTTATCAATGAGAAAAATTTGGTTAATGTTCGCTTACAATGTTGATTATCGAGGGCTTGTGCTGATTTTCATTACAGTGTTTCTTATTCTAAGTTCAAAAAAATAATAAGATAATTTTAATATTAAAAATAATATATAAATGAGTATAGAAAAAATCTTTTTCCTTTGCGATGCTCCCGAGTTCGCTCAATTACGACTACAAGACCCATCTACCACTACTATGGAAGGATTAATAGCTTTTAACAAGCATATATTATTTGTTATGACAATTATCGTAGTTCTAGTAGGTTGGTTATTATTTGCAACAGTTTCTAATTATGATGAGTTTAATACACCAAAAAGCCAAAGTTTTTTTCATTCTAATGCTTTAGAAATTGTTTGGACTTCTTTACCAGCATTAACATTATTAAATTTAGCTTCACCATCATTTACTTTATTATATTCAATGGATGAGATTTCAACTCCTGAAATTTCAGTTAAAATTATAGGTCACCAATGGTATTGGAGTTACGAAATTTCTGATTTTGATACTATGGCAACTTGTATGGATTCTGATAAAACTTTAAAATACACTTGTTATTTATTAACTGAGGAAAGTATTTCACAAAAAAATTACTTAGGATTCTTTCGGTTATTAGAAACAAATAAACGTGTATTATTACCATCGAATACTCACTTGCGGTTATTAGTTACTTCAGTTGATGTTCTACATAGTTGGACTATTCCATCTTTTGGTGTAAAAGTAGATGCTTGTCCTGGTAGATTAAATCAAGTAAATGTTTTCTTAAAACGAATTGGTATGTTTTTTGGTCAGTGTAGTGAAATTTGTGGAGTAAATCATGGGTTTATGCCTATCGCACTTTTAGTTGTTCCATCTATTCAATATCACTACTTTGTTGTTTCAAAATTATTTTAATAAGAAACCAAAAGCCTGTAACTCAGTTGGTTAGAGTGTACGCCTGATAAGCGTAAAGTCAGTAGTTCAAATCTACTCAGGCTTATAAATATATTTGTTATGGCTTTAAAAAAGAAATTAGTAAAAGAAATTAAAAATTTCACTGTAAATTTTGGACCACAACACCCAGCAGCACATGGGGTTTTGCGACTTGTTTTAGAATTAACAGGAGAAGTTGTTGAAAGAGCTGAACCACATATTGGTCTTCTTCATAGAGGTACTGAGAAATTAATTGAGTACAAAAATTATTTGCAAGCTTTACCTTATTTCGATAGATTAGATTATGTTTCAATGTTATGCCAAGAGCATAGTTATTGTTTAGCAGTTGAAAATTTAGTACACTGTAAAGTACCAAAGCGAGCTCAATATATTAGAGTTCTATTTGCAGAAATTACTCGAGTTTTAAATCATTTATTAGCTGTAGGTTGTCATGCCATGGACGTAGGTGCTATGACTCCAATGTTATGGGGATTCGAAGAACGTGAAAAGTTAATGGAATTTTATGAAAGAGTGTCTGGAGCTCGAATGCACGCAGCTTATTTCCGACCAGGAGGAGTTCATACCGACTTACCTAAAGGGTTGTTGACTGATATTTTTATCTTCAAAGAACAATTTCGTTTACGATTACTCGAAATAGAAGAAATGCTTACAGAAAATAGAATTTGGAAACAACGACTTGTAGACATAGGTGTAGTTTCACTAGAACAGGCACAAGATTGGGGTTTTAGTGGTGTTATGTTAAGAGGTTCAGGTATAGAGTGGGATTTACGTATTAATCAACCATACGAAGTTTACGATGAGTTACAATTTGAAACTTTAGCTGGTACAAATGGAGATTGTTACGATAGATACCTTATTCGAATTTTTGAAATGAAACAATCGCTTCAGATTATTGAACAATGTTTAGATAACATTCCACTTGGACCTATAAAAAGTTCAGATAATAAAGTAACACCACCATCAAGATTTGATATAAAACAATCTATGGAAGCTTTAATTCACCACTTTAAATTCTATACAAGTGGGGTAATTATTCCTGCAAATGAAACTTATGTAGGTACCGAAGCACCTAAAGGTGAGTTTGGAGTTTATTTAGTGTCTAATGATACAAATAAACCTTACAGATGTAAGATTAAAGCACCTGGATTTGCACATTTACAAGGATTAGATATGATGTCACAAGGTCATTTGATTGCCGACGTAGTAACTATTATTGGTACTCAAGATATTGTTTTTGGAGAAGTAGATAGATAAATTTTAGAAAAAAGATGAAGATTCTAAAAAATATTATAATTTCTTCTGATGGAAGTTATTATTTTTCTAACTCAGGAGAAGTTTCGCTGTTTAATAAACTTGTTGGCTTAAAAAAGCACGACGATAAAAACTTTAGTTTTAATCAAAAAAAAAAACAGGCTATTGTAGATTCTAAACAATCGTCTTATTATAAAAAAAAGTATCTGAAATAGTACAATTGATACCTTTTGGAGTATAGCCAAGTGGCAAGGCAATCGTTTTTGGTACGATCATTCAAAGGTTCGAATCCTTTTACTCCAATATGATTACAACCTCTACATTTTATTTTGAAAATATTTTAATTTACACATCTTTTATTCCGTTAATAGGAATTTTGTTATTAGTTTGTATTAGTTCAGAACATCAAAAACTATTAAAAGTTGTTGCATTAAACTTTTCGGCATTTCCTTTTTTAATTTTTGTACTTATGTGGGGTGGGTTTAAAAAATCTGTAGGAACCTTTCAGTTCGTAACAAAACTTTTATGGATTCCTATCTTAAATTTAAATGTAACTTTAGGTGTTGATGGTATTTCATTATTTTTCTTGTTGTTGACAACCTTATTAATCCCACTATGTATTTTAATTAGCTGGAATAGTGTTCAAACTAATTTAAAAGGTTATTTAATTGCATTTTTAGCTATAGAACTTTTTTTAATTGGCGTGTTCTGTGTTTTAGATGTATTAATGTTTTATATTTTGTTTGAAAGTATTTTAATTCCTATGTTTTTAGTGATTGGTGTTTATGGTTCAAGGGAAAGAAAAATTTGGGCCTCTTATTACTTCTTTCTATATACATTGTTAGGGTCTGTTGTAATGTTATTGTCGATTTTATATATTTACAATCAGGTTGGAACCACTGATTATGAAATTTTACTAACATTTGCATTTTCAGACCTAGAACAAAAGCTTCTATGGTTTACATTTTTTCTTGCATTTGCTGCTAAAGTACCTATGATGCCCGTTCACTTATGGCTGCCAGAAGCACACGTGGAAGCTCCTACAGCTGGATCAGTAATTCTTGCAGGTGTATTATTGAAATTAGGGACTTATGGATTTATTCGGTTTTCTTTACCGCTGTTCCCTCAAGCTTCTTTTTACTTTGCTCCGTTTGTTTATACTATTTCACTAGTTGGTATAGTTTATGCTTCGCTAACTGCAATTAGACAAACAGATTTTAAGCGGATAATTGCTTACACATCTGTTGCGCATATGAATGTTGTGATGTTAGGAATCTTTAGTTTCAATAATGTGGGAATTGAAGGTGCTTTACTACAAAGTTTAAGTCACGGTTTTGTTGCTAGTGCTCTTTTTGTTATAATTGGGGTTGTTTATGAGCGTTACAGAACACGACTTGTTAAGTATTATGGAGGTCTTGTTCATACAATGCCATTATACATTTCTATCTTTTTATTTTTTACTATGGCAAACATTGGTTTACCAGGTACCAGTGGATTTATTGGTGAATTTTTAATCTTTGCAGGTTCTTTCAAAGTAAATACTAGTGTTACTTTTTTTGGCTGTACTGGTATGATTTTAGGAGGCTGTTATGCGTTATGGTTATTTAATAGAATTGCATACGGTAATTTAAAGAGTCAATATATAAAACAAACATTAGATATAAATAAACGAGAGTTTTTTATTTTTGCTCCATTAATTTTTTATACAATCGTGTTTGGTTTAACACCTGATCCGTATTTAAACTCGATTCATATGAGTGTCAATAACCTTATAGAAAACATGTATTTTTAATTGAATGCTTTACTTATTAGAAACAAAACTACCTGAAAATAAATCTGTCTTTTTTGCTTTAACTAATGTTTATGGTATAGGTAAAAATACAGCTTTTCTTATTTGTAAAAAATTAGGTTTTTCTGTAAATTTAAAAACGAAAAATTTAACTCAAGAACAAATTGAAGAATTGCTTCAACTTGTTGATTCGTTAAACTTAACATTAAATAACGAACTAAAAAAATTAAGATCTTTAACTTTGAAAACTTTAATCTCTATTAAATCTTATAGAGGTTTAAGAAGAGTTCGAGGGCTTCCAGTAAGAGGACAAAGAACTCATACTAATGCGAAATCTTCTAGAAAAGGTAGACGATTCTAAACAGATTGTTATTGCCGAAATTTTTAAACAAGTATTAAAAAAATAATATGTGTTTAAAATAATATGAACAATTTATTTATTGCTGAAAATCTTAAGGTTATGACAAAAGTTTTACCAATCTTAAAAATTCAAATACATCAAAAAGAAATTAGCCTTATTGTTAAAAGAGATCATTTAATACCTGTATTAACTTTTCTTAAGAATCACATAAAATACCAATTCAAAATTCTTACTTGCATTTCAGGAGTGGATTATCCGTCTCAGAAATATAGGTTCAAAGTGGTTTATGAGTTATTAAGTGTGAAATATAACACACGGATCCGAGTTAAAGTTTTAACAGATGAACTTACACCTATTGAGTCATGTTGTAAAATATTTCCAGCAGCAGGATGGTACGAGTCAGAGACTTGGGATATGTATGGAATATTTTTTGCAAATCATGTAAATTTGACACGACTATTAACTGATTACGGATTTGAAGGATATCCTTTAAGAAAGGATTTCCCACTTAGTGGTTTTGTTGAATCAAGTTATGATTACACTCGAAAACGAGTAACCAACGAACGAGTTGAGTTAAGTCAAGAATACCGAGCTTTCAAATTTACATCTCCTTGGGAAACTTTAGAATTAAATTAGAAATATATGAGAAAATTATTTGCTAAAGACAAAAGAAACAGAAAGATTGTAAAACAATTAGAACTAAAGCATTTTGTATTAAAACAAATCTCAACAAACTCAAATTTCCTTAAAACTACCAGATGGAATGCTTTGCATAAACTGTCTAATATATCAAATAATAGTTCAAAAACTGTTATTTCAAATAGGTGTATCCAAACTATAAATAAAAAGACATTTCATAAATTTTCAAATTTTTCAAGAACAGTGTACTTAAAACTTGTAAAATCTGGCTATATTAGTGGAATTAGAAAGTCTAGTTGGTAATATATACACAAATAATTAAAAAACGTTTCTAAATGAGTATAAATAATGGGATATTAATCAAAAATATTCCAAATTAAGAAGGTTTAACTTTTTATATCCATAATAATTATTTTCCCACTACGTTAACATCTCATAAATTTGTTTATATGTTTAAAAATAGTACGAATATCTTTAGTAGTTTAGTAATGTGAGAGAGGTTAATAAAAAACTACTATAGATAAGGATAATATAACAAATAATGATACTTGGAAAACTTGATAGTAAGACAAAAATATTTAAAGAAATTTGCGAAGGTTTTAGGTGATTGAAAATGTAGATAAGAACGAGTGCCCAAAGGTTATACATTAAATAAGAAGATAAATCCAATTCTTTGAATGTACTTATTAAAATAGTAAAACTAATCCAAATAATTATTAGGTTCATTTGTCACTTCTTTTTCAATAACTGCAATATCTTATATTGTATAATTTTTACCTGTCAAGTTTCCTACAGGACATAAGTCAATAACGTTCCCAGATAGTTCTGATAGTAATACTTTATTTACATAGGTTCCAATTTCACTATCAGCACCTCGACCAAAAACTCCAAGTTCTTCTACACCAGCAATTTCAGCGCTAAACCTAACACATCTAGTACAGTGTATACATCTTGTCATAACAGTCCGAACAATTGGTCCTAGATTCTTATCTGAAACAATTCGTTTGAATTTATAAAATCGTCTTTTTGTAAAACCAAAAAATAAAGATTGATCTTGAAGATCACATTCTCCTCCTTGATCACAGATAGGACAATCTAATGGATGATTTAAAAGTAAAAACTCCATCACGTTTTCTCGAGCTTTTTTTACCAAGCCACTATTATGATAAATTTCGTGATTGAATAAACTTGTCCCTGCGCTAACAGCACAGGCAACAATTGGTTTATTCATCTTACCCATTTCTACTATACACATTCTACAATTTCCTGCTATGGAAAGATTATTATGGTAACAATAGTGAGGGACAGAGATACCTAAATTTATTAAATAAGCAAGTAAAGATACCTTGTTTAATGTTGTTAAATTTGTTTTTGACATTTTTAAGTTAGTAAAAATAGGAAATGTAGCTTAATTGGTTAAAGCGCCGACCTGTCACGTCGGAGACTGTGGGTTCAAGTCCCATCTTTTTCGATTCTAAACTTTTAGATTCTGATTTTGTATTTTAATTGGGTCTAATGCAATATCATCTCTCTGTTCATAAAAAACCGATAAAATGGCTAAACCAACTGAGGATTCTGTTGCGGAAAGAACCAAAATAAAGAAAACAAAAATATATCCAACAATATCATCTAAATATAACGAAAATGTGATGAAATTAAGGTTGATAGACAGTAATAATATTTCAAGAGACATAATAGTTTTTAAAATGTTTCCCCGGTTTAATACTAAACCAAGCATTCCAATATGAAAAAGTACTATAGCAGTACCTAATAAATAAAAATTTAATTCGTTTGTAACCATATTTTGAGTACACTGGGATTTGAACCCAGGGCCTGTGGATTAAAAGTCCAATGCTCTACCGACTGAGCTATGTACTCTTAATGATTTGTTTTTCTTATACTGCGAAAAGTAATAAGAAAACAATCATAAGTACGAATAATGCAATAGCCTCTGTTAGGGCAAAACCTAAAATAGCCATTTTAAACATTTCGTCTTTCAGAGAAGGGTTTCTAGAAATACCTAGAATTAATGCGCTGAAAACAACACCAATACCTACTCCAGCTCCTGCTAGTCCAATTGTTGCAATACCTGCTCCAACAAATTTAGCTGCTTGTAATAACATAAGTCATTAAAATATAACTTATGTTATTTCGGAAATTCAGAGCAGCTTAGTTTTTCTAAGAATTACATCTACATTTATTTTATTTTTAGTCAAATATTTTAGTTTTAACAGGTAATTTTTTGCTTCCTGCTTTCAAAGCTTCAATTGCAATGTGTTTTGGAATTCCACAAACTTCAAAGAGAGTTGTACCTCCTCGAACTCTAGCAACCCAATATGAAACAGCTCCTTTACCTTTCCCCATTCGCGATTCGGTTGGCTTAGCTGTTATAGGCAAATCAGGGAAAATTCGAATCCAAATTTTTCCTTTTCGCTTAATTTTTCGAGCTATCGTTCGCCGAGCAGCTTCAATCTGGTGTGCAGTAATCATACCTGCAACTTGAGCTTTCAAACCAAGTTCTCCAAATTTTACACTATTAGATTTAAATTCAAGTTTTTTTAATCGTCCTTTTCTTGCTTTTTTATATTTTGTCTTCCTTGGTTGTAAAAACATTTTTAGTACAATATTAATTACTTTTCAACTACCCAGACTTGAATACCATAACTTCCGTTTGAGTTATGTATTGTTGTTTGAGAATAATCTAACTTGGCAGATATGCTTTGAACAGGAACATCACCAATAGTTATTATTTTGTGTTTAGCTCGAGGAACTCCATTTAAACGCCCTTTTATAACAATTTTAACTCCTTTTATCTTTGATGGTTTTGAATTGGACAAAGCAGTTAATGATTGTTTTAAAAAAGATAAAAAGAATTTTTGTCGCTTAATTTTTTTTAACTGAAAGGCAATGAATTTAGCTAATAAATTAGCAGAATTTGAGTTGTATGCAACATGAAATAAAACTTCAATACCTTCTCTTAAAAAAGGTGTATTTCTAAATTTCTGAAGAGACATGAAAATCTTATCTTGCGAAAATTTCAAAAAATATAAATCTTTATTTATACAACAAAAATTTAACGCTATATTCAATTTATTATTACTAAATAAATTTAGTACTTCAAAAACTTGATCGAAAATTCCATTAACATTAAAATTTGTATCGCTAAACTCATTTATTTTCTTTGTCCTAGAACCAAAACCCTGTTGTAAAACTGGTTTAATTGAAGATGGAGAGTTCAAATATTGTTTTAATTTATATAAGCGAGAAGAATCAGTGGAAAAGTTAATGGTTTTGTTGCTAGATAAAAAGTGTGTTGAATCTGTTACAGAATTACGCAAATTTTTCACAACTTTTTTATTACCTGCACCATCTTTAATCGTTAATCTTTCTGTAGTTTCTTTTTTGTCTACTGCGAAATCAGAAGTAACAAAATAAGAAACATACAAATTTAATGTTGAATCATTATAATGTTGTTTATAATCGTGTAAAATAATCCCATATGTCTCTAAAACTCTTTCAATGTAATTTCTTATTTCTAAATCTTTAAAAACATATAAAGGTAGTTCATGATTTTTTTTTTCAAAAAATTCGGTTTTCCAAGTTTTATTAACACCAAGTCTGAAAATTGTTGGATTAATCTTTTGTCCCATTTAAATCTTAATTTTTTTTCTTTTTTTTTTTGAAAACAAACCTTTCTCGTGTAGGCACGAACTCACCAATTTTATGACCAATCATTTCGTCTGTTATGCTAAGTTTTACAAAAGTTCGTCCTGAGTGCACATTGCATGTTAAACCAACAATTTTTGAAGTTATTTCGTAATTTCGAGGTAACATAACAAGTTTCTCAGTTAAATCATATTTTCTTAAGAATGGACCTTTCCATTTTGATCTTTTCATCGATTATCTTTTTTTAATAATAAGTTTATTTTTAGATCTACTAGTTTTTTTTTTATGGTTTGACTTACCCCAAGGTGTTCGTAAAGTACCAGATTTTTTCCCTTCACCACCACCATGAGGGTGATCCACTGGGTTCATTGCAACACCTCTGACAGTTGGTCTTTTATTCCGCCAACGCGATTGACCTGCTTTCCCAAGTCGTGTTAGAAAAAATAATTCTTTAGAAACCTCTCCAATTGATGCGAAACAGTTAGGTGAAATATACCTTTGTTCACCAGAACTCAGTTCAATAATGCAGTATTTTTCAGTTTTTTCTTTTATAACCGAAAATGTTCCTGCTGATCTTGATATTTGACCCGAACTTGCTAAAGTTGGAGCAATATTGTGTATAGGTGTTCCAATAGGGATATTAGCAATAGGTAATGAACTACCTAAACTTGGTGCTGCTTTTAGGCCAGATTTTACAATATCTCCCACTTTTAAATTTTGAGGTGTTAAAATATAGTAAAATGTTTTGTCCATAAAATCAAATACTGAAGAAATATACGAATTTCTGTTAGGATCATGTTCTATTGTACAAACAATACCGGTAGAATTATATTTTCTATTAAAATTGATTTCTCGATACCTCTGTTTTACGCCTCCTCCTTTATGGAAGACAGTGATTTTGCCAGAATGGTTTCGACCACTTGAATTTTTTTTTCCTGTAATTTTACTTTTTAACAAAGGTTTTTTACTAATATTTAAACTTTTGTTATTTAATTTAATTAGTTGCCGCCGCGAAGCGCTCGTGGGCTTTACTTTTTGTAACATCATTTTATAAAAAATAAATACGTTTTTTTATGACTTTATCAAATACATTGTTCAATAACTTAACAAACAAGTTAAAACTAGAAACTTCTTTACTTCAGAAAGAGAAGTCTTACGTAAGAAATTTGTTAGATCAAACTACTTATTTAAAAAAATTAAAAGAAAATAACTCTAGAGATCTTAGCGCAAAAAAATTTGCTATTAACGAAAATAAAGAAGCGAACCTTCAAGATTTCGTTGTAGCATATATAATTAGTATTTCTTTTTTAAAAGCTAACACAACAATTCATGTTTCCGATACCAAAGGAAACCTGAAACTTTTTTACTCAGCAGGTTCTGTAGAATTAAGCGGAAAACAAAAAAGGAAACGTAGAATAGCTATTTCCAAATTAATTTCTTTAGTTTTAAAGAAAGCTAATTTTCTAGATCAAAAACCAATTGCTTTGCATTTAAACAATGTAAATTTTTACAAGAATTTGATTGTTCGCAAATTAAAACGAAACCTGTATATAAAAGTGGTTAAAATATTAAACCAAACACCTTATAATGGTTGTCGAAAAAAAAAATTGCGACGAAAAAAGTACACAAAACGATTCAAATAAGCTTATTGAGCTTATCGGAGAAATGGCTGAGCGGTTTAAAGCGGTAGATTGTAAATCTATTGAGTTTTCTCATCGTAGGTTCGAATCCTACTTTCTCCTTTTTTATTTTTAACGAAATATGGCGCAGCTGGTAGCGCGCCTGCTTTGGGAGCAGGAGGTCATGTGTTCAAATCACATTATTTCGAAACTGTTTTTTTTCGTGTTAACACGTAACTTGTTTTTAAATGTTGGTCTAACGAACCATATAAATTGAATACACTTTTTTTATAAGAAAAGTCATTCAATCCTTTTAACTGTGATGTTGAATATATCTTATTATTCAGTTTCACAGAAATCAGCTTAAACGAAGGTTTCAAATTCTTTTCCATAGAATTCAGTTGTAACTCCGTTGTTTTGTAATTTGAATTAATAAACAAAACAAAACTACAAACGATTGGCCTTATGTTTGTATATATCGAATTTTTGAATAATTTCAATGTGATACCGTTTAAAGCTTTTGAATAATTTAATTTTAATTTTTTTAAATTTTGTTCTGTGTAAGTCCACTGATTTAAATCTAATTTGGCCGAATGGAACCAAAGAAAAAAACCATTAGTTTTAAAGAAATTTTTTAGTTTAACATTTTGATAGTCTTTTGAATTAAAATCCATTTAAAAAACAATATGAAAATCTAGGCTTAGCAGGACTCGAACCTACGACAAAGCCGTCATGAGCAGCACGTTCTACCAACTGAACTATAAGCCTGAAAAAATTAAAAATATTTTTTAATGAGAATTAGTATAGGACAAATAATTATATTACTGTTAATTAGTTTTTTACTATTTGGAGACATCCAAAATTTGAAAAATAAACTAAAAGATCTTTTAAAAAAAATAAAAGAATTTCTGGAAAAATAAAACCAGGAAAAAAGGGACTTGAACCCCTGACCTTCGGTTTTGGAAACCGCTGCTCTACCAACTGAACTATTTTCCTAAATAAAAAATTCCTATGTCTTTAAAATAAAAATGTTCCCTTGTTATCAATATTATTTAGAAATAAAAAATCGAATTCTACTATTACTTTTTACCTGGGCATCTCTTTTAATTGTTTGTTATCATTTTAAAGAACCTCTTTTATTTACATTCATAGATTCAAACAAATATTACAATACTGTACCATATTTTATTTTTACGAATGTAGATGAAATATTTTACGTATACTTACGATTAGTTTTTTTTATTGCAAATCAAATTACTTTTGTAATAGGACTTTATCATGGATTAATGTTCCTTGCATTAGGACTATACCATTCAGAATACAACCAACTAAAATCGATAGTAAAAATTTTTATCGTTACTTGGTTATGTTCAATTATCCTCTTAAAAAAAATCGTAGTACCTTTTAGCTGGTCATTTTTTTTAAGCTTCCAAGAAACTAATGATCATTTGCAACCTGCTTCTTTTTTCTTTGAAGCACGGATTCTGGAATACTTTAATTATTTTACAAATTTTTACTACATTTGTGTGGCAAACTGTCAACTTTTAGCTTTAACAATACTCTTCCTAAACAACGTGAGTGAAAAAATTGGTACAGTTAAAACATTTAGAAAACTTTTTTATTTGATATTTATATTATTTTCAACAATAACAACGCCACCCGATATCTTTAGCCAAATTATTATGAGCTCAAGCTTAATCCTGATTTATGAGTTGCTAATTTTCGTTAAATATATAAAAACTTAGTTAGGTAACCAATTGAAACTAATAAGAATGCCTACGGTAAACATTAAATAACCAATAGCAAGAGGTAGAAAACATTTCCAACCTAAATGCATTAATTGGTCATATCTATAACGTGGTAGGGCAGCTCGAGTTAGAATAAAAAAAATTGCACCAACAGCAACTTTTAATGAAAACCAAAAACTCCCTGGAATAATAGTTAAAGGAAAAATATCAAAAGGTGGAAGCCAACCTCCAAAAAAAAGGATAGATGATAATGCACACATTAACAACATATTAGAATATTCACCTAAAAAAAACAAAGCAAAAGTCATCGCAGAATATTCTACATTATACCCTGACACTAACTCTGCTTCCGCTTCAGGTAAATCAAATGGATGCCTATTTGTTTCCGCTAACATAGAAATATAAAACATAACAAATAATGGAAACAACGGTACAAGAAGCCAAACTTCTTTCTGAGCTAAAACTATTTTACTAAGGTTCAATGATCCTACACAGACAGCTATACTTAATACAATAAAACCAATTGAAATTTCATATGAAATCATCTGTGCTGTAGACCTTAAAGCGCCAAGGAAAGCATATTTTGAATTACTAGCCCAACCAGCAAGAATAAGACCGTAAACATTTAATGAAGAAATAGCGAATATGTATAAAATACCAAGATTAACATCCGCTAATACTACAGTATGAGAAAACGGAATAACACCCCAACCAATTACACTTAAAATAAAAGAAAGAACAGGCGCTAATAAAAAGATACCAAGATTTGAGTTACTGGGTAAAATTGTTTCTTTAACAAGTAACTTTAACCCATCAGCTATGGCTTGAAGTAAACCAACAAAACCAATTACGTTAGGTCCACGCCGTCTTTGAATCGCTCCCATAATTTTCCTTTCTGCTACGGTGAAAAATGCAACAGCTAACAATAATGGGACAGTAGTACTAAGAATTTTTAATAAAGTTATTAGAATTGTAAATAGCATTTTAGGCTAAAACCGGATTTGAACCAGTATTTTAAGATTTGCAATCTCGCACATTACCATTATGTTATTCAGCCTGAAAAAGGTAAAGTAGACTACAAAATTGATAAAGACAGAGTGGGATTCGAACCCACGGTATCTATTAAATACAACAGTTTTCAAAACTATCGCCTTAAACCGCTCGGCCATCTATCCTTTAATCAAACTTTTTTAGGAATCTTAATAAAAAACCTTTAAAGCCTTAAAGCAACTGAAGGGATTTGAACCCTTAACTTTGACCTTGGCAAGGTCACACTCTACCAATTGAGTTACAATTGCACGGGCGTAAATTAAATAAGCGGCACTTTAAAAGAGTGTAATAAATACATCAATTCTTTTTTATTTCTAGCATTTGTAATTAAAATGATATTTAATGGAGGAAGGTTTGTAAATAAATAAAACTGTTTTTCTAATTCTTCAAAATTAATCAAATCCACTAACGTTAAAGAGAAACTCTTGGGTTTTAATTTTTTAGACACCTTAACTCCTTTAAAATCTTTTAAATTTGGAAAAACTTGTGTTAAAAGTTTTAAAAAAAAATTGTACATTTCAATTTTTGTTAATATTACAATGCAACCAACAGGATGTCCTTTTCTAACTTTTAACATGATATTTGGCCGTTTAGCCTTTGTAACAGTTCCTTGCTTGGTAGTCATTAGCTCTAATGCTGAAAGAGATGCTGCAATATTCTTAATTTCAAAACTTTTACACCCAAAATTCAAAACAATTTTTTTTAATTCGGGAATATCACCTAAATTGTGATAGGAAAATTTATTTATTAAATCATATCTGATTACTTTCTTATAATAATTTTCTAAAAGATTCATTTTAAATTAAACCAATAGATAAACTGACAAATTTCATAAATTTTTTTTTCTTTAATATTTTGGGTATCGGTCCTAAAATTCTAGTACCTATAGGATTACCTTGTTTGTTTATCAAGGTGACAGAGTTTTCATTTAAAGCGAACGAAGACCCATCTTTTTTCTTATACTGGGTTTTTGTTCGGATAACTAAAGCTCGGAACACTCCACCTTTCAAAACTTTCGATGTTTTTTTCGATTTGTTCCGTAATTGTTGAACGGAAACAACAATTATGTCTCCTAATCTAGCATATCTTTTTTTAAATCCTCCCAAAACTTTTATACATTTAACGGTTTTTGCGCCTGAATTGTCAGCGACTTTCAAAATAGTTTGTTGTTGTATCATTTTTCGTACAAAAAATTATTGCGTTTATAGCTCAATTGGATAGAGCGTTGGATTTCGGTCCCAAAGGTTATAGGTTCAACTCCTATTAAACGTAAACCTTGTATTACCATTTAAATTTAGATAAATAGCGTTTATTTAACAAAATTTGAGTTTGAAGTTTAGTTTTTTGTTCGATAGATTGACTCTTTAACGAAGACGAAGCTAAAATTTCATTTGCCAAATTTTTATAAAAATTAGTAGAACGTTTATTTTTCTGAACTGTATTTTTGATAAATTTTAAAGCAGTCATAATTCGAAGCGAATCTTTAATAATAAAAGAAGGAGTAATTTTCGTTGATTTTCTTTTACCTTTTTTCATGACTTGTTCATTTAATTTAAAAGCTGAAGTAGTATTAATAACAGCTAATTGAACTAAATTCTGAAAATTCTTTTTCGAAGATTTCTGAAGCAACTTTGAAGACTTTAGTAAAATCTTTTCGCAAGTATGCTTTTTTCCGTTTTTCATAAATACATTAACAATTTTATTTTTAAAAACTATTACTTTATTTTTTCTTAATCTCATTATACGTACTTTTTAGCTTTTTTTGTCCCATATTTAGATCTGGATGTTCGTCTTGAAGACAGACCAGCAAAATCAAGTTTTCCTCTAACCAAATGATATTTAATACCTGGTAAATCCTTAACTCTGCCACCTCGAATAATAACTGTTGAGTAAGCCTGTAAGTTGTGCCCTTCACCAGGGATGTAAGCGTATACCATTTTATCGTTTGTAAGACGAAGCTTAACAATTTTTCTTAAAGCTGAATTCGGCTTTTTAGGAGTTCGTAATACTAATTTACTACAAATTCCTTTTTTTTGAGGACATTGATTTAAAGCTGGCACTTTATTTAACTTTTTTTTTTTTTTTCGACTTTTTTGTTTTTTGCAAAGTTGATTTATAGTTGCCATATTAAAAATTTAATGTAATTTTTACCAAAAAGGGGACTTGAACCCCTACTCCAAAAGGAACTAGAACCTAAACCTAGCATGTCTACCAATTCCATCATTCTGGCAAACAAACATTTTTATGATATATTACTCGTTACCGGACTTGAACCGATACTCTAAATAGAATCAGATTTTAAGTCTGACGTGTCTACCAATTCCACCAAACGAGCAATAAGTATAAATAACTTTTATTATCAGTTTTTTTTGCTAAAAATAGCAAAATTTTGGAAAATCATAAGGGTTTACCTAAAACGGCCTTTATAGCGCTTACCCACACGTGGTTAAATAAAGGGAATTTTCCGGAAATTTACTAAAAAAATAACTTTATGGAATAAAATTGTGGAGATAATCGGATTTGAACCGATAACTTCATGCTTGCAAAGCATACACTCTACCAATTGAGTTATATCCCCGGTATTTAAAAAAAGAAAAATTTCCAAATTAAAAATTACTTCTTTTTTCTTACTATAACATCATAACTGAATAAGTTAGGTAAAAAAACTAAATCAAGATTTAACGAGTTTTCTTTAAAAAGTTTTTTTGCTCTAAACTTTAAAACAGTAATAACATCTGGTAATAAACGTAGTGCAATAAACGAATAGTACAGAACAGCACTCACTAATGAACTAAATAAAACAGTAGATAATGTTGAAAAATCAAGCTGCGGTATTTAAGTGTTCTTTTCAGGTTGGACTTGAACCAACGTCCTGGTGGTTAACAGCCACTCGCTCTACCACTGAGCTACTGAAAAAATAATTAACCCTTTTTGATATTCGCAATTACAGAATCTATATTTAAATAATGATTAAATACAGGCATCAAATTTGAATCATTTTGATGAGCAAATAAAATCTGCAAGGTTTTATAATTAACTAATAAATGTTTCGGTGGTGTAGGCCAAAAATTTGATCTGTCTATACTTCTTTTCACTAAAGCTCTTGATTTTTTATTATGAGCAATCTCAACTAAATCATTTGTGTTTAAATGATAAGACTTAGTTTTTACAGGTTTTCCATTTACAAGAACATGGCCGTGTAAAATCAACTGAGATGCTTCTTGAATACTCAAACTGAAATTTGCTTTGTGTATAACAGTATCTAATCGACTTTCAAAAAACTTTAAAGTAACATGTCTATAATCAGGAGAATTAGAATTACCATAAGTTTTCGTCTTAATAGATTTCAAAATCGATTTTTTTAGGTAGCTTTTTTTTAAGCCACCGTAAAAAAGGCTAAAAGTTTTTCTTTGATGTAAATTGTTCCTGAATTTTCGCTGGAACGAATTACCTCTACTAGCAAATTTTGAAACTGACAGTTGAAATTGGTCTCTTACTTTAAACCGTTTAAAAAATTTTAGTTGATTTTGTAGGGTTTGGTTAAATCTTTGCCATTTCTGTTTTTTAAATGTAAATAGTTTAGTACGATTTTGAACATTTTGTCTTAACCGTAGGAATTGTTTATAAAAAGGTTTATGCCGTTTTTTGTATTTCATATATCCGTTTAGAATAAAAATATTTTATTGTTACTAATTAAACGCGGTTAGAAGTCATTTTTCCTGGGGTTTTAAAGAGGAAGTTTAAACCAATAAAAAAAATGTTTTTATTTGAAACATTTTTAAAATTTCCTTCTACTCTATAAGACGCAGTATTTAATGTATTTGAATCAGTACCAAAAGATACAAGAGGAATTTTTGCTACTTCTGCTTCTGAAAATATGATTTTACTTTTATCATGTTCAAATAATACAATTAAATTTAACCTCTTTGTTAATTTTGGTAATAAAAATCTTGACATCTCTTTTAACTGAATTTGAGTAGAATTTCTCCCACTTTTTAGAGATTTCCAATTAGGATTAGAGATCATCCCTTGAACATCAAAAGTTTTGGGAATTGCAACATGCCTCGTATATTGATTTATTCTGGATTCTAATTTATACGGAAGGCCTACAAATAAGATACGTTTCTCTATTTGGTGATACCGAAAAATAATCTGCAAAACTTTTTTGATATCGACAATAATTTGATTCAAATTTGAATCAATTAGATTATCAAATTTCATTTTTTTGATAGGCTGTTCGTAAACTTTGGATCTTAACAAATTTAGCTTTAAAAGCTGTTTTATTTTAACTTTTTTTATTTTCATTTAAATTTTTTTTCCTTTTTTTAAAACTATTGTTTCTTGATCGTGTAAAATACCTTTCCCTTTATAAGGCTCTGGTAACTTACAATCCCTTATTTGTGCAGCTGTCTGAGTTAATAAATCATACGACTTATTACCTTGGAGAAATATCTTAGTAAATTTCAAACTACTACTAGTTAAACCTTCTGGAATTTTGAAATAGATTAAGTGACTATACCCAAGCTTGAAATACATTTGATTAGATAATTTTTCGTAAGGAAATGCACGATATCCTACACCAACCAAATTCAATTTTCGAGAAAGCACATAAGTCACTTCAGTTAAAACTTGTTTAATCTTGGCAATCGTAGTGCCTTGAAGTTTTTTACTGTTTTTGAAACCTGTTATTGACTTTTTGTCTACAGGAAGCGAAGTTGCAACAATTAAGTTTGACGACGGGATTAAAAGAAGCTTAATTTTTAAATTTAACGATTTTGTCGTTAAAGGACCAATGAAAGTAATTAAATTTTTTTCATCACAATACAGAACTTTAATATTTTTAGGAACTTTAACAGAATATTTTTTTTTTGAGTTTTTCATCTTTAATTGATTATAGCAAGGGGCTCTCCCCCAAGTTTGTCTTTTTTACATTGATTAATTGTTTTTAAACCTTGATTCGTTGAAAAAATTATAAAAGTTTTGCTTGAATCCAGTTTCCAAATTTGTTTAGCCGAATAGTACAATCGCTGTCCAGGCTTCGATAAACATTTCAATGAGTTTATTGCGGGTTTTCCTGTTCGAGTGTATTTTAAAAACACTTCGATTTTTTTATCGTTTAAGGCAAAAGTTCTATAGCCTGAAATAAAGCCTTCATCCCAAAGAACTTTTAAAAATGATTCACAAATATTTTTTTTTGACTCTAGAATAACACTTTTTCTTGCCATTTGACCATTATTAATATTGGCAAACATGTTCCACAAATAGTTTTTCATGTTAAATTAAGATGTTCAAAGGCAGACTCGAACTGCCGTCACAAGGATTTTCAGTCCTTTGCTCTACCTACTGAGCTATTTGAACGGTATAATTTTAATTATACAATAAAATAAAAACTTAGTGTAATGCTTCACTATCGTTAAGATAAATACATGTTAAAGTCACAAACACATAAGCTTGAATTAGTGCAACAGCAAGTTCTAAACCCATTAAAATTACTAAAATTAATAAAGGGATAATAAACATTAATGCTGTTAAGTTTTCTACTAAAAGCATACTCCAAGAAAATCCAACAATAACTTTTAATAGTGTGTGACCTGCCATTAAATTAATGAACAGTCGAACACCTAAACTAATAGGCTTTGCGATGTAAGAAACTAATTCAATAGGAACTAACACTAAAGCTAAAAAGAAACCGGTATTAGCTGGTAAAAATAATGAAAAAAAATCTAAACCATGCTTTTGAAAACCAATTATGGTCATACCAATAAAAATTGAAAATGACATGAAAAAGGTAAGAGTAATGTAACTTGTTGTAGTAAAACTGTAAGGAACTAAACCGATTAAATTATTGGTTAAAATAAACATAAATACAACACTTAAAAAAGGTAAATACTTTTCACTTCCTGTTGTAATAATGTCTGATAAAAGCTGAGTTACCAGAGCGTATATTTTCTCTATCAAATTCTGCCAACCGCTAGGAATCACAAAAAATGAATTGGTTTTTACGTCCTTAATTAAGAAAACATAACTCTGTAATGTAAAAAGAGCTAGAAGAGATGCTAATAAAAAATTAGTAAATGATAAATCAACACCTGCAACTACAAAACTAATAAGAGGAGCTATTTTAAATTGATCTAATGGGCTATATAACATTTTACAATAAAGAAAGGAATTGAACCTTTCACTTTAATCTAATATAGTTATTTTTGTGAATTTTAGAAAAAATTCTCTCTAGTTAACTACGTGTGGGTCGGCGCTATAGAGGCCGTTTCAGGTAAACCCTTGTGATTATCAAAATTTTGTCATTTTTATTTGAAACTTTTGACAAAACCAAATATTTCTATCAGAAAAAAGTACCAATTACTTTATTTTAAAATTTACTTATTCCTAATTATTTGCAGTCTCACTTTTTCTACTTGAATAGAACGCTTCGAATACCAAGAAGAAAAAGAAAACAAACGATGCTGCAGAGATATAAGAACCCCAAGAAGCAATTTTATTGAATAAATAAAAAGCATCAGGGTAATCTGGAATTCGTCGAGGCATACCCGCTGCTCCTAACCAGTGCATTGGGAAGAAAGTTAAATTTACACCTATAAAGAAAGTCCAGAAATGGATCTGAGCTAAGATTTCAGAGTATGTAACTCCAGTAAGTTTTTCAAACCAATAGTATAAGCCTCCAAAGATAGAGAACACAGCTCCCATCGACAACACATAATGGAAATGTCCTACCACGTAATAGGTATCATGTAAAGCAACGTCAAGACCTGAATTTGCTAAAGCTACTCCTGTAACACCGCCTACAGTGAATAGGAAAATAAAACCAAGAGCAAATAAAATTGGCGCTCTTAATTCGATACTACTACCCCATAATGTAGCTAACCAACTGAAAATTTTAATTCCAGTTGGAACCGCAATTATCATAGTTGCTGCAGTAAAATATGCTCTGGTATCAATATCTAACCCTACTGTAAACATGTGGTGAGCCCACACGATAAAACCTAACACTCCAATTGATGACATAGCGTAAACCATACCAAGGTAACCGAATATAGGCTTTCTAGCAGCACTAACAACAATGTGACTAATAATTCCAAACCCTGGTAGAATTAATATATATACTTCTGGATCGGGATAGATTACACTCTCACGAGTGTAGCCCCCCACAGAACCGTACAAGCACCTCTCGATGCATACGGCTCTTGACAAGATTATTCCTTAAGTTTCAAAGTGGTTTTATGACATGATCTGTGAACTAATTGTAAGTTATTTACATCTTTTAAACTTGGATCACCAACATCTAATTGAGATACCCTCTTTAAATGGTGAATTTCAAGATTTTCAGAGATAAGATAACCCAAACTTTGTCCACATATACAACATAACCCTTTTTGTTTTTTATACAGCAAACTCCATCTATCAACACTTTTTTCTTTGCTACGCAGTTTTACCACTTTTAAGTTATATTCATTAAATAACGAATCATCAATATAATAAGTAGATTTAACTAAAGCTTTACTGGGGGAAAACATTTGAGCAGGTACTGGCTTGTTTAATTGACTTAATAACAATATCCAAGCTACCGACCCTTTTCGCTTCATCGTATCTTTATTTACAGAATTAAAAGTTCCATGAAATTGCCATGTTCGTCCAGATGGTGTATGGACGCCTTGAAAATAACGGCTTACAAGATTTTTTGTAGAAACTTTTTGGTACTTTCTTCGTAAATAACGCCATATTCTATACCAAATGTAATGATCCAATCTCGAAAATATTCTTAAAGTCCCTATTCCAAAATAATTTCCCCAACCTCGTATTATGGGATTGAGAATATTTACCAAACGATATGGCGAAACATTTAAATTACTCTTTATAGTTTCTTTAATTCTATTTTTAAAAGATTGAACTTTTGATTTAGACGGATAGACATATAACCCGCTTCGAACGAAATTTTTATTATGTTTTCTCTGCATAGTTATTTTAGAAAATCTTTTTTCTAAAATGTAATGGAAGGTGAATCCAAGATAGTCAAACTTTGCGTTGTTTTCCCATTTTAAAACTTTACTTTTTATTGGGTTTTTGTTTAATCCCCGTTCTTGAAGAAAAATATCAATTTTATCACTTATTATTTCAGCCTGCTCTTTATCGTTAACAACTACGATAAAATCATCTGCATACCGAACAATAGAGCTGGTAAGAGTTTTTCTTACAATTGACGAACTTTCGTTATAAGTTAAGCCTTTACTAACGTAATAGTTAAACTTCTCTTCATCAAAAGCAGTCACTTTATTAGGAACAGTTATGTCTTCTAAACCATTTAAAGTAAAGTTAGCAAGTGAAGGTCCAATAACGCTACCTTGTGGAAACCCTGAAATTGAAGTTTCGTATTCACCTTGATAAATTATCTCAACAGATAACCAGTCTCTCAATATGTTAACAAAATTATTTGGAAATGGATAGTTCCTCAATAACCAATCATGATTAACTTTATCAAAGAACTTTTCTATATCAATATTAAGTATATACTTACTGTGTGTAAAGTATCTTTTGTCATTACGACGTCTTTGATGCGCTGGCTTTACACTTAACAGTTTACTTAATAAACCTATAGCCTGATGAGGATTGCGACCTTTTCTAAATCCAAAACTATTATTATCTGCATGTACGTCAATAATAGGTTCAAGAACTTGAACAAACAGTGCTTGCACTATTCGATCCTTAATCGTAAGAATTCCTAAGGGACGTAAATCGTTTTTACCTTTTGGAATATATACTCTACGAATTTGGTCGACTTTGTAGTGTTTTAAATTATTATACTTCAATATTTCTAAGTAATCAAGTAAATTTTCACGCTTTAATGTTAAGTTGTCTACTCCTGGTGTAAGATTACCAGATGATCTGTAGACGGACTCAACAGCAAAAACTCTTAGATCTAATTTAGTTAACCACTCGTCAACTTGTCGTATAACCGTTGCTGAACGGAATCCGTATTGATTAGAGAGCATCGCAAGATATTTTTGCCGTTTCTTAACAAGACTTCGAATTTCCTTGTTAAACTTTAGCATTGGCCAAATACCTTTATCGATGCTTTTTGTAAGTAATGGTGTTAAGTCTTTACTTTCACTTAGAATCTCTTTCTTAAGATAATTAAGATCTCCTTGATTCTCCATTACTTTACCTCTAACATCTTGCCTGCTAGCATTATTTACACTAGCATCTATCTTAATGGACCTATTATTTACTTTACATGAATAATATCTTCTCAAAGAAGAACCATGATAAACAAGGCCATTGTTTATAGGTGATTCATTAAGTACGCACTTTCTCTGCCTTCGTTGCCTTATTGAAGGATTATAAGTTCTCACGTGGTCCGCCCCTTGATCTAATCTTCTTAATTGTTGAAGTAGATTTTTCCTGCATAATGGCACAACTATACAGTACTTCAACATCCTATTTAGGGGGTCATACCTAAATATTTTCCTATACGGTTTGGAAAATAACCGTTCATGTAAACTTTGACTCCTTATATTCCCAATTAAAAGAAATCTTTTAATTACAACTCGTATTTGCTTAACTAGTCTCATCCTAAAATCTGGACTTTAGAGACTCAATTGCAGAGCGTTACGCCGCCCGTGACCAAAAAACCAAAACAAATGCTGAAATAGCACAGGGTCTCCACCACCTGCGGGATCAAAAAAAGTAGTATTAAAATTTCTATCAGTCAAAAGCATTGTTATAGCACCTGCTAGAACTGGTAAAGATAGTAATAATAAAATGGCAGTAATGAAAACAGCCCAAACAAATAACGGAAGCTTGTGGAATGGTAAACTCTCAGTTCTCATATTTACAATTGTACAAATAAAGTTAATTGCACCTAAAATTGAAGCTGCTCCTGATAAGTGAAGACTGAAGATTGCTAAATCCACAGAACCTCCAGAGTGAGATAAAACTCCTGAAAGAGGAGGGTAAACTGTCCAACCAGTACCTACTCCAGCTTCACATAGAACAGATTCAATTAATAATAAAAGTGAAGGAGGTAGTAACCAAAAACTAATGTTATTCATTCTTGGGAATGCCATATCTGGTGCACCAATCATTAATGGAACGAACCAATTTCCGAAACCACCAATTAAAATAGGCATCACCATAAAAAAGATCATAAGTAGCGCATGACCTGTAATCACCACATTGTAAAAATGGTGATTGTAATCTAAAAAACTACCATTAGGTTGCGCTAAAGTTATTCGAATGTAAAGTGATAAAGCTGTTCCTGCAATTCCAGAAATTGCACCAAAGATAATATATAAAGTTCCAATATCTTTGTGATTTGTCGAAAATAGCCATCGAAAAATAAAACTAGTTATTTTATCTAGTGTAGTTGCGTTTGCAGCTATAGCTCCCATAAATTTTTAAAATAAAAAAATAGTCAAAATAACATTTTTGTTTTTAGACTGTGATTTCCCCGTAAATTTCTAAAAAATTCTCTATAATTAACTACGTGTGGGTCGGCGCTGTAGAGGCCGTTTCAGGTAAACCCTTATGATTTTCGAAATTCTACTATTTTTAGTGGAAAAATTGAATTAATAAACAGATATTTCAAATTTAACCTTACTTAAAATTCTCCCATCTTCATCAGAAAACTTGATGATAAAACATATCTGTGTATAATTTCTAAACAATTGTGGAAATATTGCACATTTATTAACAACTTTCTATTCGCATGTATCTTGTACTAAAATGTATTTGTGATTAAATAATATTCAAAATAACATTTTTGTTTTTAGACTGTGATTTCCCCGTAAATTTCTAAAAAATTCTCTACAATTAACTACGTGTGGGTCGGCGCTGTAGAGGCCGTTTCAGGTAAACCCTTATGATTTTCGAAATTCTACTATTTTTAGTGGAAAAATTGAATTAATAAACAGATATTTCAAATTTAACCTTACTTAAAATTCTCCCATCTTCATCAGAAAACTTGATGATAAAACATATCTGTGTATAATTTCTAAACAATTGTGGAAATACTGCACATTTATTAACAACTTTCTATTCGCATGTATCTTGTACTAAAATGTATTTGTAATTAAATAATATTCAAAATAACATTTTTGTTTTTATACTGTGATTTCCCCGTAAATTTCTAAAAAATTCTCTACAATTAACTACGTGTGGGTCGGCGCTACAGAGGCCGTTTCAGGTAAACCCTTATGATTTTCGAAATTCTACTATTTTTAGTGAAAAAATTGAATTAATAAACAGATATTTCAAATTTAACCTTACTTAAAATTCTTCCATCTTCATCAGAAAACTTGATGATAAAACATATCTGTGTATAATTTCTAAACAACTGTGGAAATATTGCACACTTATTAACAATTTCCTGTTCGCACGTATCTTGTACTAAAATGTATTTGTGATTAAATAATATTCAAAATAACATTTTTGTTTTTAGACTGTGATTTCCCCGTAAATTTCTAAAAAATTCTCTACAATTAACTACGTGTGGGTCGGCGCTGTAGAGGCCGTTTCAGGTAAACCCTTATGATTTTCGAAATTCTACTATTTTTAGTGGAAAAATTGAATTAATAAACAGATATTTCAAATTTAACCTTACTTAAAATTCTCCCATCTTCATCAGAAAACTTGATGATAAAACATATCTGTGTATAATTTCTAAACAATTGTGGAAATACTGCACATTTATTAACAACTTTCTATTCGCATGTATCTTGTACTAAAATGTATTTGTAATTAAATAATATTCAAAATAACATTTTTGTTTTTATACTGTGATTTCCCCGTAAATTTCTAAAAAATTCTCTACAATTAACTACGTGTGGGTCGGCGCTACAGAGGCCGTTTCAGGTAAACCCTTATGATTTTCGAAATTCTACTATTTTTAGTGAAAAAATTGAATTAATAAACAGATATTTCAAATTTAACCTTACTTAAAATTCTTCCATCTTCATCAGAAAACTTGATGATAAAACATATCTGTGTATAATTTCTAAACAACTGTGGAAATATTGCACACTTATTAACAATTTCCTGTTCGCACGTATCTTGTACTAAAATGTATTTGTGATTAAATAATATTCAAAATAACATTTTTGTTTTTAGACTGTGATTTCCCCGTAAATTTCTAAAAAATTCTCTACAATTAACTACGTGTGGGTCGGCGCTGTAGAGGCCGTTTCAGGTAAACCCTTATGATTTTCGAAATTCTACTATTTTTAGTGAAAAAATTGAATTAATAAACAGATATTTCAAATTTAACCTTACTTAAAATTCTCCCATCTTCATCAGAAAACTTGATGATAAAACATATCTGTGTATAATTTCTAAACAATTGTGGAAATATTGCACATTTATTAACAACTTTCTATTCGCATGTATCTTGTACTAAAATGTATTTGTGATTAAATAATATTCAAAATAACATTTTTGTTTTTAGACTGTGATTTCCCCGTAAATTTCTAAAAAATTCTCTACAATTAACTACGTGTGGGTCGGCGCTGTAGAGGCCGTTTCAGGTAAACCCTTATGATTTTCGAAATTCTACTATTTTTAGTGGAAAAATTGAATTAATAAACAGATATTTCAAATTTAACCTTACTTAAAATTCTCCCATCTTCATCAGAAAACTTGATGATAAAACATATCTGTGTATAATTTCTAAACAATTGTGGAAATACTGCACATTTATTAACAACTTTCTATTCGCATGTATCTTGTACTAAAATGTATTTGTGATTAAATAATATTCAAAATAACATTTTTGTTTTTAGACTGTGATTTCCCCGTAAATTTCTAAAAAATTCTCTACAATTAACTACGTGTGGGTCGGCGCTACAGAGGCCGTTTCAGGTAAACCCTTATGATTTTCGAAATCCTACTATTTTTAGTGAAAAAATTGAATTAATAAACAGATATTTCAAATTTAACCTTACTTAAAATTCTTCCATCTTCATCAGAAAACTTGATGATAAAACATATCTGTGTATAATTTCTAAACAACTGTGGAAATATTGCACATTTATTAACAACTTTCTATTCGCATGTATCTTGTACTAAAATGTATTTGTAATTAAAAAATAACATATTTATTCTTCCTTTATAAGTAATTTATTCATTTTGTATAATATATATTTTGTATAGTATCTAAGTTGATAGTTCAATATTCATACCAATATTGAACTATCAACTTAGATACGTTTAACTATTAAATAGTATTCAATATAAAACTATTAACTTAGGTATTTCTAACTATTACATAATTTAGGATACAAAACTAAACTATAATAATTAATTAAGTATATTTATTACTCTATATATTATACCATTCAATAGTTCCCCCCCCCGTTATAGTTGAAAAAAAACGGTCTTCTTTTTTTGTGAAATTCGAATTTTGGTTTTATACGTCCAGTACTGCTTTAATAAGAGATTTTGTATTGTTTTTGAAAAAGTTAAAAATATTTAAAACGAAAAATTTTGATTAATTTAATTATTTTTAAGACCAAAACTTTAGTATTAATTAAGAATTTTCTAGAAAATTCTTAATTAATACTATATTCCCCCATTATAGTTGAAAAAAAACGGTTCATTATTATTTCTATCAAAAATGATAAAAATCTAGTAATCCTAAGGGTTTACCTGAAACAGCCTCTGTAACGCTGACCCATACGCGGTTAAATAGAGGTAATCTTTCCGGAAATTCACAAAAATAACTGTATGAAATTAAATTTTATAAAGAATTTTTTCTTAAAGACCGTTTTTTTTCAACTATAATGGAGGGATAAAATTAATTAAAAATTTTCTAGAAAATTTTTAATTAATTATAACCCTGTTTTAGACTAAAAAAAACTGTAATTTAAATTAATTAAAAACTTCTGTGGAAGTTTTTAATTAATTCTCTCCATTATAGTTGAAAAAAAACGGTCTTCTTTTTTTGTAAAATCAAAATTTGTTACTTTAAAAAATTATATAGAAATTTGAAATGCCTATATTTTTATCGAATTGTTTTTGATAAAAATATCAATTGTAAGAATTTCCTTTATGACGCTGACCCAGATGGAGTTAATTTAAGAACATTGTCATAAAAACCCATGAAAATAATTATATAAAATCCAATTTTTCAATTTTGATGATTTCATTTTATAAACAATTTTTTCTTAAAGACCGTTTTTTTTCAACTATAATGGGGGGAATATAGTATTAATTAAGAATTTTCTAGAAAATTCTTAATTAATACTAAAGTTTTGGTCTTAAAAATAATTAAATTAATCAAAATTTTTCGTTTTAAATATTTTTAACTTTTTCAAAAACAATACAAAATCTCTTATTAAAGCAGTACTGGACGTATAAAACCGAAATTCGAATTTCACAAAAAAAGAAGACCGTTTTTTTTCAACTATAACGGGGGGGGGAACTATTGAATGGTATAATATATAGAGTAATAAATATACTTAATTAATTATTATAGTTTAGTTTTGTATCCTAAATTATGTAATAGTTAGAAATACCTAAGTTAATAGTTTTATATTGAATACTATTTAATAGTTAAACGTATCTAAGTTGATAGTTCAATATTGGTATGAATATTGAACTATCAACTTAGATACTATACAAAATATATATTATACAAAATGAATAAATTACTTATAAGGGAAGAATAAATATGTTATTTTTTAATTACAAATACATTTTAGTACAAGATACATGCGAATAGAAAGTTGTTAATAAATGTGCAATATTTCCACAGTTGTTTAGAAATTATACACAGATATGTTTTATCATCAAGTTTTCTGATGAAGATGGAAGAATTTTAAGTAAGGTTAAATTTGAAATATCTGTTTATTAATTCAATTTTTTCACTAAAAATAGTAGGATTTCGAAAATCATAAGGGTTTACCTGAAACGGCCTCTGTAGCGCCGACCCACACGTAGTTAATTGTAGAGAATTTTTTAGAAATTTACGGGGAAATCACAGTCTAAAAACAAAAATGTTATTTTGAATATTATTTAATCACAAATACATTTTAGTACAAGATACATGCGAATAGAAAGTTGTTAATAAATGTGTAATATTTCCACAATTGTTTAGAAATTATACACAGATATGTTTTATCATCAAGTTTTCTGATGAAGATGGGAGAATTTTAAGTAAGGTTAAATTTGAAATATCTGTTTATTAATTCAATTTTTTCACTAAAAATAGTAGAATTTCGAAAATCATAAGGGTTTACCTGAAACGGCCTCTGTAGCGCCGACCCACACGTAGTTAATTGTAGAGAATTTTTTAGAAATTTACGGGGAAATCACAGTATAAAAACAAAAATGTTATTTTGAATATTATTTAATTACAAATACATTTTAGTACAAGATACATGCGAATAGAAAGTTGTTAATAAATGTGCAGTATTTCCACAATTGTTTAGAAATTATACACAGATATGTTTTATCATCAAGTTTTCTGATGAAGATGGGAGAATTTTAAGTAAGGTTAAATTTGAAATATCTGTTTATTAATTCAATTTTTCCACTAAAAATAGTAGAATTTCGAAAATCATAAGGGTTTACCTGAAACGGCCTCTGTAGCGCCGACCCACACGTAGTTAATTGTAGAGAATTTTTTAGAAATTTACGGGGAAATCACAGTCTAAAAACAAAAATGTTATTTTGAATATTATTTAATCACAAATACATTTTAGTACAAGATACATGCGAATAGAAAGTTGTTAATAAATGTGCAATATTTCCACAATTGTTTAGAAATTATACACAGATATGTTTTATCATCAAGTTTTCTGATGAAGATGGGAGAATTTTAAGTAAGGTTAAATTTGAAATATCTGTTTATTAATTCAATTTTTTCACTAAAAATAGTAGAATTTCGAAAATCATAAGGGTTTACCTGAAACGGCCTCTACAGCGCCGACCCACACGTAGTTAATTATAGAGAATTTTTTAGAAATTTACGGGGAAATCACAGTCTAAAAACAAAAATGTTATTTTGGATATTATTTAATTACAAATACATTTTAGTACAAGATACGTGCGAACAGGAAATTGTTAATAAGTGTGAAGTATCTTCCACAATTATTTGGAAAGTATATATTCAATAAGAATGCAATTATTATTTGTTTCTTTACTATAGACCGTTTTTTTTTAACTATAATGGAAGAAAGGTTTATATTGCAAAAGATAATTTTATGGTTTCTATCTTTACTTAATGAGAAAATTGAATTAGAAAACAGGTTAGAGAGAAGTTCCTATCGTCTAATGGTTAGGACGTTACTCTTTCACAGTAGAAATACGGGTTCAAATCCCGTTAGGAATAAATTTCAATTTAGGATAGTATTTAATCTAATTTATTAGCAAATTTTGATGATTATAAGGGGTTTACCTGAAACGGCTTCTGTAGTGCCGACCCATACGCGGTCAAATAAAGGGAATTTTTCTTGAAATTAACGAAAACAATGGTATGAAATAAAACATATTAATGGCGAATATAACTCAGTTGGTTAGAGTGTTAGGTTGTGGTTCTAAAAGTCACAGGTTCGATTCCTGTTATTCGCCTCCTTAATAATTATAAAAAGTTTTTACAGCATTAAACGGATGCTTAAGCATTAAGACTTCATATGGGCGTTTTACAACGAAATATTGTAGGGAGCAGATTATTATGTTTAGATCTACAATTCCCCATAAATTCGGAAAACTGATCTTCAACTAATGAAGAATTATTTAAAATTATTTTTAAGTAAAAGATTTGGTGAATTGAATCATCTAAGTAACCAAAGTTCAAAAATCAAACGAGGTGCTGCTAGTAGTGGCGAGCGAACGCAGTAATAGACTTAAAAACCAACAAATTTATTTAATATTTATAATAGCCATAGCAAGGTAACCTAAAGATAGGACAGCCCTGTGAAATAAATTTCAGATTTTTATCTAGTAAAATAAACTAAGTCATAGTTTGTTTGAATATTGGGGGACCACCCTCAAAGTCTAAAAATCTTAATGACTGATAGTGAATAGTACCGTGAGGGAAAAGTGAAAAAGACTTTGCGAAAGTGAAAAGACTTTGAAATTTAATGCTAACAATCTGTCGTAGTTTTTAAAATGACGACGTACCTTTTGCATAATGGACCAACAAGTTTATTTTAGTGGCGAGCTTAAGTAATTAGATACGTAGGCGCAAAGAAATTAAGTTTTAAAAGGCTATTTTTAGTCTCTAGAATAAGACCCGAAACTAAGTGATCTAGTCATGAACTGGTTGAAGTTTAGGCGGAAACGCCTTTCGGAGGACCGAACCCGTGTATGTGGAAAAATACTGGGATGATTTGTGATTAGGGGTGAAAGGCCAATCAAACTTAGAGATAGCTGGTTTTCTGCGAAATCTATTTTAGTAGAGCGTTTAAATAACTTTTTTAAAGGTAGAGCTCTCGATAAACGATGGGGACTTAACGTTTTACTGAATTTATTGAAACTTCGAATGTTAATTATAATGAATTTAAACAGACAGACTGTGAGTGCTAAGATTCATGGTCAAGAGGGAAACAGCCCAGATTATTAACTAAGGCTCTTAAAAATAATTAAGTGAAAAAATTGTGAAAAAATGTTGACAACCGAAAAGTAGGCTTAGAGGCAGCCACCTTTTAAAGAAAGCGTAACAGCTCATTGGTTTAGTTTTTTTGCGTTGAAAATGTATGGAACTAAAATTATTTGCCGAAGTTGTAAATTTATAAAAATTAAATGGTAGCAGAACGTTCTGTAAGTCTAAGAAGTTTTATAGTTATATAAAATGGAGACATCAGAAATGATAATGTTGGTATGAGTAACGACAAACAATGTGTAAAACATTGTCGCCTTAAGTTCAAGGTTTCCAAAACAAGGCTAATCCGTTTTGGTATACAATTTATTGTTAATCGGTCTCTAAGGATAAGAACGAAAGTTCTGATTCAATGAGAAAAAAATTATTTTTTATTTCTTAAAAGTGACAAAATATGAATGTTATTTTTATTTCATGGTTTAAATAAAAGTTTCATAGTATTTTCTGGAAATAGCTTTTGAGTTTATCAACCGTACCCTAAACCGACACAGGTGAACAAGTTTAGTAAACTAAGGCGCTTGAGAGAATTATGTTGAAGGAACTCGGCAAAATGACTCCGTAACTTCGGAATAAGGAGTGACTTTATAGGGGTAACCTTATAAAGTTGTCACAAAATCGGGGACAGCAACTGTTTATTAAAAACACAGGTTTCTGCTAATTCGTAAGAAGATGTATTGAAACTGACGCCTGCCCAGTGCTGCAAGATTAAAGGAAAAAGTCATTTGGCTTTGACCCTAACTCCCAGTAAACGGCGGCTGTAACTCTGACGGTCCTAAGGTAGCGAAATTCCTTGGCATTTGATTGGTGTCCTGCATGAATGGCGTAATGACTGTCCTACTGTCTCCAACATAAACTCAGTGAAATTGAATTTTTCGTGAAGATGCGAAATTCTTGCAGCTAGACGGAAAGACCCCGTGCACCTTTACTGCAATTATACATTGTAATAAGATTTTTTTTGTGTAGCATAAGTGGGAAGTTATTAATTGTAACTCTTTGCGCAAGCAAACAAGTTAAACATCATTGAAATACCACTCTAAAAATTTTTTATTACTTATTGTTTAAGACAGTGTATAATGGGTAGTTTGACTGGGGCGGTCGCCTCCTAAAGAGTAACGGAGGCGTACAAAGGTAAACTTAAGTTGAACTTTAACAACTTTAAAGCATAATAGTATATGTTTGCCTGACTGTAAGATTGACAAATCAAGCAGGGACGAAAGTCGGTTATAGTGATCCGATGATTCTGAGTGGAAATGGTCATCGCTCAACGAATAAAAGGTACGCCGGGGATAACAGGCTAATCACCCTCTAGAGACCATATCGACGGGGTGGTTTGGCACCTCGATGTTGGATTATCGCATCCTGGAGCTGAAGAAGGTTCCAAGGGTTTGGCTGTTCGCCAATGAAGGCGGTACATGATCTGAGTTTAGAACGTTGTGAAACAGTTTGGTCCCTATCTACTGCAAGTGCAAAAAATTGAGAGGGGTAAACCTTAGTACGAGAGGACCGGGAAAAGTAAATCCATGGTGAATCGATTGTTATACCAATAGCATAGTCGAGTAGCTACATTTATAATAAATAATCACTGAAAGCATCTAAGTGAGAAATTAGCCTCAATACAAATTTTTTTTTAAAACGTAATAGACTATTACGTTGATAGGCCTGGTGTGTAAGAATTGTAAGATTTTCAGCTAACAGGTACTAAATTAATTTTAAAATACTTTTTATATTTTTGAACTAAATTTTTAGTTTAATTATAGATTTAAATACACGAATAGATTATATCATTTTTTGATATAGATAGATATAATCAAATAATATGAGTTTGATCCTGGCTCAGAATGAACGCTAGTAGTATGCTTTACACATGCAAGTCGAACGGGAATTTATTTTCTCGTGGCGAACGGGTGAGTATTCGCAGAATTTTTTCCTTTCAATTCAGGACAAAAATCTACTTGATTAGGTTAAAATACTGAATATCCAAAAGGTTAAATCCGTTGAAAGATAAATCTGCATAAGATTAGGTTGTTGGTAGATTAAAAGTTTACCAAGCCCGCGATCTTTAGTTGGTCTTAGAGGATGATCAACCACACTGGAACTGAAATAAGGTCCAGGCTGACACGTCGGCCAGCAGTGAGGAATATTGGACAATGAACGAAAGTTTGATCCAGCAATACTAACTGGGTGATGACGGCTTATTTAAGTTGTAAGATCCTTTAATTAAAGAAGATAATGACATTATTTAATTGAATTTTAGTCCTGGCTAATACTCGTGCCAGCAGCCGCGGTAATACGGGAAGGGCAAGCGTTATTCGGCATGACTGGGCGTAAAGGGTCCGTAGACTGCAAAGTAAGTTTTTTGTTAAATTTTAAGACCCAATCTTAATTCTGCAATTAATACTGCTTTGCTTTGAGTTTAATACAGAAAAGTAGAATTTTATACGACAGGGGTGAAATCCGTAGATATATAAAGGAATGCCAATAGCGAAGGCAACTTTTTGGTATAAACTGACGTTGAGGGACGAAAGCGTGGGTAGCAAACAGGATTAGAGACCCTGGTAGTCCACGCTGTAAATTCTGAGTGCTGTAATTTAATTGTAATATTTTTTATTACTTAGATTTTCAAGCTAACGCAATAAGCACTCCGCCTGAGGAGTACGATCGCAAGATTGGAACTCAAAGGAATTGACGGGGGTCTAACACTAGTGGTGGAGCATGTGGTTTAATGCGATAATCCGCGCAAAACCTTACCAATTCTTGACATATCAAAATAGTTATACAAATTAATGTGGTTTTTTTGCATGATATTTTTTTACAGGTGTTGCACGACTGTCGTCAGCTCGTGTCGTGAGACGTCTGGTTAGGTCCTGAAACGGGCGCAACTCTTACTTTTTACAAAGTTTTAACGAATTAAAAATTTTTATTAGTTAAAAATTTTTTAAATGCTTTAAAAGTACGGTCAACGATAAGTTGAGGGAAGGTAAGAATGAAGTCAAGTCAATGTGACCCTAATGAATTGGGCTACACATGTGCTACAATGAAAATTACAAAAAGTGACAAAAAAGAAATTTTGAGTTAATCCACAAAAATTTTCCCAGTTCGGATTGTAAACTGCAACTCGTTTACATGAAGTTGGAATCACTAGTAATCGCAAATCAGCACGTTGCGGTGAACATGTAACTTGGCCTTGTACACACCGCCCGTCACTTGCAAAGAATCAGTTTCGCTTGAAGATTTTAATAAAATCCATTGAGAGATTGATAATTTGGATGAAGTCGTAACAAGGTAGCTGTACGGGAACGTGTAGCTGGAATATAGTAAAAAATTATTTGGTTTTGTCTTAGTTAAGATAAAAAGGTTCGACTCCTTTTTTTGCTAATTGATTTTTGCAATTTATAAAACCTGAAAAAAGTTTTCAAGAGTTTTGATTAAAGTCTTTTAAAAATACTGAAATAATTTGGGAATCACCTAAAAGTCTATTAATCGTTTGTTAGAGAAGTGCATTGGTTAGCATGTTAGGTTCATGCCCTAAAGTTTGTAGGTTCAAATCCTGCCTCTGACATAAAATGATTTATTTAACATATATTATGTGTGCGCTATTACTTGGTAGCGCTTCAATGGTTATAATTACTCGAAACCCTTTATATTCGGTTTTATTTTTGGTAGCAAGTTTTTTATCTGCTTCTATGTTACTTTTTTTGTTTGAAAACGAATTTCTTGCACTTTTCTTTTTAGTTATTTACTTAGGTGCAATTGCTATTTTATTTCTGTTTGTTGTTATGATGCTAGATATTAAATACCGAGAGTTACAAATGAGTAAATTTTACTTCCCAATCGGTATGTTAATTGGTGTTACTATGTTAATAGAAGTTTATGGTGCATTTTCAAAAGTATTTTCAAAAGATACAAATTTCAGTTTTCAAGATCATAATTCTTACCTGAACTGGTATGAGAATCTAGACTCACTGCCTGATGTGTACGTCTTTGGCCAAGTTTTCTATACTCAATATGTTTTACAAATTTTGATAGCTGGTTTGATACTGTATTTAGCAGCAATTGCTGTTGCATTTTTAACAGTTAAAACTGCATTCAATCGTGTAAATCTAAGAGAGCAATCAATTTCTAAACAATTGTCAAGAAAGAATGTCTTATAGAATGTTGTATGAGGTCTGGTGGAATAGTTCAGTTGGTTAGAACGTTGGAATCATAATCCAAATGTCAGGGGTTCAAGTCCCTTTTCCATCACAAGCGATTAACTCAATTGGTAGAGTGTCTCGCTTACAACGAGGAAGTTAGTGGTTCGAGCCCGCTATCGCTTATATAAATATTTAGAAATGGGAGCATTAACACTTAAATCATTTTCAGACGAGCTTAGAGAATGGGAATTTATAGAAGGTGAAGGTATTGATCCAACTGACAGTTTTGGGGTTAATTTACGTTTATCTATTAGAGAAGATCAAATTTTTTTAGCAGAACCTAATGATGTAAATATTCCTTGGCTAACAGATAAAGGAAGACTTTTTTTTGATGGAATGTTTGATAAAACTCCGTCGAAAGCAACTGATTGGGAAAATTTTTTTAAAGAAATTTCAGAATTGATATATTTCGTAGATCATTTAAATTTTCAAAAACAAAACGCATTGTCGTTAATTTTAGCATTTGAAAATATAAGTTTAGAAACTTTGAATATGTTATATCTTTTAAAACAAAATTGCTCTTTAATTGAGCTTAGAAAAGTTGAAAATTATAATATTGCAAATGATTTAGAGTCTCAATACCAATTAACTCCTTTAGCTCAGACTCCTAAACTTCAAATGTCTACTTTAGGAATTCTTTTAAACACAAATCCTAGATACGAAGGCTATGTTTTAAATTTAAGTTTGAGACAACGGTTCTTAAAAGGAGATTTTAAATTATTTAACATTGGTTCAATGTTAGATTTAACATTCCCAACTTATAATTTAGGTTCTAACTTTCAAACATTGAAGTCTTTAGCTGAAGGAACTAATTTAGTTTGTCAAGATATAAAGAATGCTGAATTTCCGATGATTATTACTAACACTGAATTTTTTCGACGAAGTGATTCAAAAATTTTCAATGAAGTTTTCAAATATGTCGATGTATTAGACACAGCTTGGAACGGTTTAAATGTATTAAATCATAATATAAGCAATGTTGGGATTCAATCTCTAAATAAGTTTTTACCTCTTTCTTCAGAAGATTTAGGTAATTTCTTTGGTTTGTACTACATCAATGTTTCTTTAAATTCTACTGCTAATATGAAGAAATTAACAGAATTGCATCTGTTAAACGTTTTTTCAGATTCTACCTTTAAAAATAAAGTTTTCATAGATCAAAATGTTAAACTTTCGAACAAAGTTTCTTACGAAAAATTAAAAGGTAGCTTATTTAAAGATTATTACCACCTACCTAGCAATTTATTTTTAGAAGATAATGAGACTTATATAAATACTGAAGGGTTAATTAAAAGGACTACTAAATTGTTGCACTTCAAAAAAGAAGCAAAAACTAATTGGCAAATTATAAGAAGGTTGTATGCTATTAGCAATTCTTTAATGTTTTTCAACAATAAAAAAGATAATCAGCTGATAAGTTTTGATTCAGTTAATTCATTTAATTTTAAGAATTACATAAATTTTCAATTTAATGCAGCGCAAACATTAACAAGTTTAAGTTTTTATTTGAACAAGCAAAATTCGCCAATTCTTAAATCAACTGTTCTTTCAATTAAATCACCAAAAATTAAGGTTATTGACACAAAATTAAAGAATTGGTTAGATGACTTTTTTAATAGTAACGGTAAAGACTCATTTAGTTATAATTCTTCTGTTTTAATTAATTGTTCAAAAATTGCTCGATCAAGTACCACTAATTTTTTTTAATAAATTATTGTAAGATTATTCATGGATATTAATTTTTTTATTAAAAGCTTTATAAATTCTAATAGTTATTCAGAACAATTCGATATATTGAAAAGTTCTGCAGTAAAAGAAGAATACTTAAGTATTTTTATATATTTGTGTTTTGCTACTTTTCTTGGTTTACTAATTATCTCACTATCTTATATTTTAGTAACCCAAAGTCCAGAAACAGAAAAGCTTTCCACATACGAATGTGGCTTTGATCCTTATGGAGACACTCGAGAACAATTTAACATTAGATTTTATATAATTGCGATACTATTTGTCTTGTTTGATATTGAAATCATTTTTATGTTACCTTGGTGTCTTTCTCTTTCGAAGTTAGATTTACTAGGCTTTTGGTCTATGGTTGAATTCTTAGCTGAATTAGGGATTGGTTTCATTTATGTTTGGTGTGTTGGTGCTATCGAGTGGAGCTAAGCAAAAAGAATGGTTTACATTTTATCAATTTTTTGACTTATTGAATAATTTCATATTATATTTTATTTATCGACATGAGTGATATAAAAACTAGATTTGATTTTAAATATTTAAATACAGCTCATCAGTTTCATTTAGTAGATCCTAGTCCTTGGCCACTTGTAGCATCAATTGGTGCTTTATGTTTAACTAGTGGTTTAGTTTTGTATATGCAAAAAATGATAGGAGGTTTTAGCCTTTTTTTAAATGGTTTTTGTCTTGTATTGTTAGTTATGTATACTTGGTGGCGTGATATTGTAAGAGAAGCTACCTACGAAGAGCATCACACTGTTGCAGTACAAAGAGGTTTAAGATTAGGTATGATCCTTTTTATTGTTTCAGAAGTTATGTTTTTTTTTGCTTTCTTTTGGGGCTTTTTCCATTCAAGTTTAGCACCTGTGTTTAATATTGGTGGTGTTTGGCCTCCTAAAGCAATTACTGTTATTGATACTTATACAGTTCCATTAACAAATACATTTATTCTGTTGAGTTCAGGAGCTACAGTAACATGGGCTCACCACGCAATTATTTTGGGAGCAAAGAGACACGTTGTGATTTCAATGATCTATACTATTGTTTTAGCTAGTTTGTTTACTTACTTCCAAGGCTTAGAGTACGTAACCGCTCCTTTCAATATTAGTGATGGAATTTATGGTTCTTGTTTTTATATGGCAACAGGATTTCACGGATTCCATGTTTTTGTAGGAACCATCGCTTTGATTATATCTTTCGTACGAATTATCTTAGGACAGCAAACTACTACTCATCATTTTGGATTTGAATCAGCAATTTGGTATTGGCACTTTGTTGATGTTGTATGGTTATTTTTATTCATCAATATTTATTGGTGGGGAAATCTTGAACCTAATAATTTATCTGCAACTGTTTTAGTCTAAAGTTTTGATGTTATAAATGGTGACTAACTTTTTCTTAAAAAATGACTTAGGTTTAAATGAAATTGTGAAACAAACTTCATTGGCAACACGAACTCGAGTTAGAAACGTATCTTTAAACAAATTTCGATGGAATAAAACTTATTTATTAGGTTTTGTTGATTCTCATTTGATTCACTATCCAACTCCTATAGGTTTAACTTATGCTTGGAGTTTTGGATCTTTAGCTGGAATGTGTCTAGTTATTCAAATTCTTTCAGGTATTCTTTTGTCTACTCATTATACAGCAAATATAGATTTAGCTTTTGCTAGTGTAGAGTATATCATGCGAGATGTACCTAATGGATGGTTTATTCGGTATGTACATGCTAACGGTGCGTCTATGTTCTTTATTATTGTGTATTCTCATATTTTCAGAGGTTTATACTATGGTTCTTATATGAAGCCACGACAGTTACTATGGTGTTCAGGTGTAGTACTATTCTTGTTAATTATGGGAACTGCTTTTACTGGTTATGTACTTCCATGGGGTCAAATGAGCTTTTGGGGAGCAACAGTAATTACTAATATGGTTACAGCAATTCCATTTGGAGGACAGACAATTGTAGAATGGCTTTGGGGTGGTTTTACTGTTAATGCCCCTACATTAAGACGTTTTTATAGTGTTCATTTTCTATTACCATTTATTATTGCTGGAGTAACTATTATACACTTAGCTTTATTACATAAAGATGGTTCCACAAGCCCTATCGGTTCTGATACTGGTGTTGATGATGTTCCTTTTTATCCTTACTATTTTGCGAAAGATTTATTTGCTTTTACATGTTTTATATTATTCTTCAGTGTATTTGTTTTCTTCTTTCCAAATCTTTTAAATCACCCAGATAACTGTATTCCAGCTGATCCTATGGAAACACCAAAGCATTTAGTTCCAGAATGGTATTTTTTACCATTTTATGCGATCTTACGATCTATTCCCCACA